>PISX010008349.1:0-82607 GCA_004024625.1 Mellivora capensis | reverse complement strand
AAGAAAGGAAATTAATAGAATAACAATCTCTCCTCTTAGAGGTAAGCCAAAGTTTTGGTCATAAAATGCAAATGGAGAGTACCCACTATCAAGCATGTTTGAAGATTTAACCATATTCTAAGACCACCATGATTACCTTCATAAGGAATAAGATATCCTTTTGACACTTAAATTTATGCATTTAATGTTATCTCATGAAAGATAATTTGTCTAATGTCTAGAATAAAGATAGTGAGGAATTAGTTTCACTTCAGGTAACTGTCCCACATGGCACTGACCTGATAACTTGGTTACTGAAAGCCACAGGTAGGGGCTATTAACAATTAACTAAGGTAAGCAGCAACTGTGACCTGTGATAAGAATGACCTTGTTTAATAATACAGTTCACAGGTGAGCAGTGAGGCTTAAGGAGCGCTAGCCTTAGAATAAGTCTACATATGCCCTAATGTATGCGTGTGCACAGAATAATTAGTGTTCACCAATTTTATTCCAATATTTGCAAGAAATTTTATTTTTCAATGACAGAATCAGTCCCAAGGAAGTTTATTTTACATGCCTGGATTTCAGGAAATAATATGCAACTTACTTCCTTATGTGAGCTAAAATAAGTCTTTGTGATTTCAGGAACACTATCTTTTAAATTTCATGTCATATATGAAATATTTAGCCTTCAAAATATTTTATATCCCAACAATCATTTTTTGCATTCCACAGTAAGTATTCATTTAAGCATTTCTGTTCTTTCTAGTGAAAGTAGAAGAGGAAAATCATAAATATTGCAGCATTTGTTCGATGAGCAAACGGAAATGCACAATCTGATGCACCGTTTTCTTTCCTTTTTTTTTGTACTGGTCTGACTTGAGCAATCATCCAGATTTTGATCAATTAGATATTCTGAATGATAGTGATATTGCACTGCAGAAAATACGGATGCAAAAAAAAAAGGTATTTGAAGTTTGAGAAATAAAAACGCGAGATCTTAGTCTTTCCATCACTCACATGCGCACACATACGAGGATCCGAACCTGAGATGACTTACTTGAGTACAGGAGCTCTATTTTCTGCTTATTGGGGAATCTGTAGGGCTCAAGAGAAGACAGGAAAACAAATATATTTGCTGGTGCCCCAAATAGGTCCTGAAACATTGTCTTAAGCAACCTTTTGCACTGCAAGTTTTTCAACGCACTTAATCTGCTTTGGGTGCTTTATCTCCAAGTGGGGAACAGAGTAAGCAGAATCCTAAAAATTACACCCAATGGAACTGCTTTTGACTGAAATACTGTTACTATCTTGAGGAACACTAGTGCCCCACAAACACAGTTTGGGGAATGCTGGGCAGTAGATCTGTGTTTGAAGTTAACAGAATTTATGTGGTATTAAATCCTTGAGACTATCTGGTTGTTCAGACAAAAGACAGACTAGAATGCAACTTTGCAATAGAACATCGGTTGGAGTGCCTGCATGGCTCAGTCGTTAGACATCTGCCTTCGGGTCAGGTCATGATCCCAGGGTCCTGGGATCCAGCCCCGCACTGGGCTCCCTGCTTGGTCGGAAGCCTGCTTCTCCCTCTCCCCCTCCCCCTCTTGTGTTCCCTCACTTGCTGCCTCTCTCGCTGTCAAATAAATAAAATCTTTAAAAAGAAGAAAAAAAAAAGAACACCACCTGTTTCGGGACAGGTAGAGTGTTATATTGAGTATATTATGCATGTCATAGACTCACAGACTTTCTAAATTAGAAGAGAGATTGTATAGTTGAACTTCCTCACTCCATAGCCTGGGCAATTAGGGACTGAGCAATTAGCTGGCTTATTTAAAGGTACACAACTAGGTTCCTGGTTCCTCCTCAAAATCAACATAGTAGCCTAAGGAAACTTGCCATGAATAAAAGCAGCAACTTGTGGTCACAAGACATTAAAGCACATTAAAATAACTTCTTAGTATATTAGATGAAGGAATCCACTGGAGCCTTCCTTACTCTGTGCAATTTCTCATAATGAGGGAGAAATGTTTTAGCTTGACCAAGTAGACGATACCCTTGCTAGAGCCCACCACACAATGATAGTGGTCGTGACAATGATAGAAAGAGGAAGAGAAAAAGAAAATCCCCACATTTTGTAGTTTTATGTAGCCTTTTGTGGCTTCATTTGAGAATGAAGAATACAGAAGAAAATAGAGTAATTTGTTTTCATTTCTCTTGACTCCTCAACAATGATTTTTTTTCTCTTTAAGCAAAGGCCTCTGTGTTGGTCACCTTAAAATAATTCAAAATGGTATAATTCAACTTCCGGCAGCATTTCACTCTCTGTTTTTAAAGATTTTATTTTTATTTATTTGACAGAGAGACAGAGATCACAAGTAGGCAGAGACAGAAGGGGAAGCAGGCTCCCCGCTGAGCAGAGAGCCCAATGTGGGGCTCGATCCCAGGACCCTGAGATCATCACCTGAGCTGAAGGCAAAGGCTTAACCCACTGAGCCACCCAGATGCCCCCCACTCTCTATTTTTAGATTCAAAAAATCAACCATAAGAAACGACTGGCTACTTATTCAACACACTCTTAAAACAGCGACAGGTTTGGAGCTGCTGGGAATCCAGTTTCTTGTCCTCACAGTCAACGGTGTTTGCTCACATGATACAGGTCACGGCACCTCTAATTGCTGCACAACTGTACCTTTGATCTGTTTTCATTTTCTATCTAATTAAATGTAAATATCATTTCAAATTATAAGCCAATGGAACGAAGTGTCATTTTCCCGTCCTTCTCTATATCTTCTTTATTTCCTGGAGCAGGTGCCATAATAGATATTCAACATAAATACCTGAAAAATTGAGATAACAGTAATATTGCCCTCACACTCCTACTGAGAAGCTTAAGTGAGATATTATATGTGACCAGTCTCTATAAAAAGTAAAGCCCTACTTACACATAAGGGATTGTTATTATGATTACAAATGTTAACTTTATTGTTTAAAAGACAATGCTGTAGGAGTGCAAGGATGGTTCAGTAGGTTAAGGGTCTGCCTCTTAATTTTGGGTCAGGTCATGATCTCAGTGTCGTGAGATCAAGCCCCTAGCAGGGCTCCACTCTGGGCTCACTGGGTTTGGAGTCTGCTTGGGATTCTCTCTCATTCTCCTTTTGCCCTTCCCCCATCTCTCTCTCTCTCTAAAAAATAAAACACTTAAAAAAAAATTTTAGGGGCACCTGGGTGGCTCAGTTGTTAAGCATCTACCTTCGGCTCAGGTCATGATTCCAGGGCCCTGGGATTGAGCCCCACATCAGACTCCCTGCTTAGTGGGAAACCTGCTTTTCCCTCTCCCACTCTCCCTGCTTATATTTCCTCTCTCACTGTGTCTCTGTCAAATAAATCAAAAATCTTTAAAAAAAATTCTTTAAAAATTTTTTCTTAATTTAAAAAATTAAAAGACAATGCTGAAACACTGTAATGGAACAAAAAAGAATCAGAACATTTATAAAGCGTAAGGGCACAATTCTTGGCACAGAATAATTCTTCAAAATGGTTTTTGAATCAAATATAAAATCAAAACAGCACAAATGGAACACAGTGGAATGTGGGTACAGAATAAAGGATGAGTCCGAACCTCATGAAATTAATGTGAAAAATGAGTATTAAGGTAATTTCTTTAAAAGGTGAGAGATATAACTTCATAATTTGGTGAAGAGAACATAAGGAAAATCGCTAACATTAGCAAAATCAAAACTGGCAGGAGTAATTATGAGCAGGGAACTGTAATAAAAATGTACAAAGAATCAGGCAGTAACTAATGTATCATAATTAGGGTGAATATTTGTGATGAAGATAAGGTTGGAAACTCCTCTGTGTATAGATATAAGAAAATGAGGCAAGACAACCCAGGAATTGAATAAGAGGTAGTTCTCTTCCACACAACTTTTCAAAGGTGATCTTTGCTTCACTTTCAAGATCCCTTCTCATCTGTTTTCCAGTGTAATCTTTCCTTTCAACTCCAGAATTAGATAACTAATTATTTAACATCCACACTTGCATGACTCAAAATTAACACATTCAAGAATGAACTACTGCTTTCCTGCACCCAAAACCTTGGTGCCACGAGTCCCTTTTCTTCTCAGAAAATGGCACTACATTTCACCCCTTCATTAGGCTAATGGGCTCAGAATCATTTTTAACTCCTTTGTCTCACTCATAACTCAAATTGAAACCATCAGCAAATTCTATCAACTTTCCTAACAACTGTGTCTAACTTTCCTAGAACTGTGAATGTAGTATTCCTCACCATTCCTATACTACAGTGTGAGTCACACCCACATATTCCAACAGCTTCTTAAATGGGCACCATGCTTTCTCTCTCAGCCTCCACTGTCAACAGTCCAAACAGCAGCACAAATTACTCTTAAAACATAAAAAAGCTACTGCTACTCTCTTGCTGGAAGCCCTGCAGTCTCACTTAGAATAAAGTCCAAACTTCATCCCATGACTTAAAGAATGACACGAACACCAACCACCCTTACCTTCCGCCCCTACATCACTTCCTCTCTATTTGCCCCTTAGCTTCCTGCTCTCCAGCCACAGTGGCCTCCCTCATACCCCTGGAGGACACCAGCAACACATACCCACTTGGGGCACTTTTGCACTTGCTCTTGCTTCTATCTGGCCACTCTTTCCCTGACAGTCACATGCTTCCTTCCCATTTCTGCTCAAATGTCACCCCAGAAAAGCCTTCTCTGACATCTCATCTAATTATTAACCTTAAGCATTCCCTGTCCCCTTACCAAGCTTTCTTTTTCTTCATTGCAATTACCACTGCAGACCCTGCCTTTTGTAGACATTGCAAATTTGTTTATAATATGTCTTCCCCGGTTACAAAGTAAGCAGCATGGGACATGCCATCTGTCTTACTACTGTGTTCCAAGCACTAGCTTGGAATATAATGGACACTCAATAGATGTTTGCATATAACACTCAGTCTCCAGAGCCCTACTTTTTAATCAAGACAGTATGTGTTTAATATTTATGATTTTTATATATTATCATCATTTGAAGAAAAAGACTAACTGAATCCTGCAATTTTTCAATAGTACCCATAGGGCATACATTTAGCATTACAGAAGTGAGTCATTACCTAACCCACCGCACATAGTTCCAAGTGAATCCTTGTCTACACCCCTGCACATGAGCCGTCAAGACAAGGGACTGTTCCTCATTGAACCTAATGGCCTGCCCCAGCTTACTGACTTAGCTGTGGTCAAGAGCTTCATGGTCAGCTCCCACACACCACATGCCTGAAAAACTGAGCAAAATCAATCATATTCACCTCAAGAGTTCAGAAATAAGGACCTTTGGGATTGAAATAAACAAAGCTGGATGATCAGAAGAGAATGGAAGCAGGAGTAGTCATTGTAGGTGTTTCCCAAGCAAAATCCAACAAGTAGGATGACGACCAAATGTGCTGCGAGATGCCGAGATTCCCGAGTGAGGTTCCAGGAGAGTCCTAAGAGGGAGACAGGAAAGAGGACACCTTCCCAATTCAGTGCCAGCCTTTGTATATCTTAAAATTAATTCTGCTTTCTTTAGGCATTGAGGTAGACTGCTCTTCTTTGAACCCAAGAGAGCCATAACATAGTCTGCCTAATTGTAGACTAACAACTACAGAGCATGGAATATCATCCATAGTCTTCTTTTGCTTTTAACCAATGGCAATTACAGGTTAAGTGGCAGAGTTCTGTTAATGGTCTATGAAGCTCATCTGGCTTCACGTGTATCCGTAATCACACAAGGCACTTTACTTACCTGCTCCTTTTCCATGAAGTTAGATGTTGTATTCACCTTATAAAAAGTAAAATGAAACCAGCTACCAATAAAAATTCCAGGGATGAATGTTTGAATTAGAATTTCAGAGGCTATTTGCTGCCTAAGCCAGGCTTTCCAAGGTTAGCCCTTAATTAGCAAAGCAAAATATAGATTTGAACCAATTATCTGGATAATTCAAGCAAAAACATTGCTTTGACTTGAATTGCCTGAATAATTGCAAGTTAATAATCTCTTCACTTCCTAGCAAGTCAATTGTCCAGGTAATAGAGACAAAGCATGGTGGTAGCTTAAATTACCCAAATAATTGCATGCTTACTTTACTCAACCTTATCAATGAGTCCTGGCTATAATGTAAAGAACATTAGTGGAGAAATGACATGAGTTGATAGCTAAGGTCAGACCAATCAATGGGAGGTGAAAGGTCCCAGGACAAAATCAAGAAGGTTCTGTTAGGGAACACAAGGTGTGTGGGACAGGGACTGCTCCGTGTGGGCAGACCGACCTTACTTGCAATGTCACTTGACAGGTAAGGGAATGGCAGTGACAAAGGACATTCTCTGATGATGAAAAATTCTCATACATGTGAGATACTTGGGGATTGAAGTGGCCTTCCAAAATCCCAGTCACTATGCACTAGGCTTAGCTATTGATAATGTCACAAAATTTTAAAAATTTAGTAACTTTAAGTCCCAAATAATGTCACTCCTGGGCTTATACATTGAATGATTTTAATTCTATTGTTATTTTTATCTATTTATATATTTTATCTATAATTAACTATTAATAAAATTACATTCAACAAACTAAAAGCACAAAGAAATACTCCCCACTTGTAATTGATTTTTATAAGCTTTTTTTTTTTGAAGTGTGATTTACTCAATTAACCTCTCTCTAATACTATTACAGAGGGGAAAAAAAAAAAAGAGGTGACCTTCTAAATATAAATAATCTGTGCTGCACTAAATCAACAATAACTACATTTCTGGAACGGAGGGCATTCATGAAACAATGACTGTATATCTACATTGCTTTAAATCCATCCTCCAGTAAAATAATTTTGCTGAAAGGCTGCCGGCCCTGTCAGATATTGGACATTTATGTTGTGAAGTTAATAACCAAATTATATTTTAAGATATACTGAATTATCACATTCATTCAAAAAGCTTTTACTACACACCTATAGTGTGAGAACCAGTGTGCTTTCACTTACATTATCACATGAATTTATCTGCACTACAAAGCAAGTCATATATCCTCATGGTATCTCACCATGAGCTATTTTACTTTCTGTTATTAAAGCTCTAGCTTTTATATGAAAGCAAAATAGAAATAAAAACAGGGCAGTGATAGCTAGTACCTGGATGCTAGTCCAGCCTCTGCCAAGTAACTGTGTTTATTTTTTTTTTAAGATTTTATTTATTTATTTGACAGACAGAGGTCACAAGTAGCAGAGCGGCAGGCAGAGAGAGAGAGAGAGGAAAGAAGGCTCCCTGCTGAGCAGAGAGCCTGATGTGGGACTCGATCCCAGGACCCCGAGATCATGACCTGAGCTGAAGGCAGAGGCTTCAACCCACTGAGCCACCCAGGCGCCAGCAACTATGTTTTCTATACAGTGAGCCTGCTGATAAAGAAAACCAAGGTTTTCCTCCTGCTAAAATTTCTGACTCTCTTTATTATTACCAAATCAGTAATATAATCTGTATGCTATCAATGATGGTGATCATTATTTATAATGTTGCCTACGTCTCTTTGCTTACATTCCATGAGTCAAATGAATCTCTCTGATCATATTTGCAAGAGATCTGTTCTCGTGGAAAAAAAGATTTGGGAAAGAAAACCTGAAATATGCAGTTAAGGGAGTGGTTTAGAGTTGCTTGAGGTTTGTTGTTTTTTTTTTTTTTTTTGGTTGTTGTTTTGATATGTAAGCATTGTTTCTACTTTAATTTTTAGATCGCTATAAATGACAGTATACATGGAGATATGCCAAGTTACTCCCGTCTCCATATAGTATAGATGATTTTTCCTCTTTGATTGTTCTAAATTACCAATGTTCCTTCACTTTTATTTTAAAACACACATATCCATATTTGAAGATTTGGTTTTGTAACTTACTGTTCCTAATGCACACTGGGTCAGATATGGACACTAGGTGAATGAATTTCCTAAGGTCACACAACCTGCTGTGAAGGCAGGCAGTGAGACCTTATCAGAGTAGATCAGCAAGGCATGGCACAGCTCTGAGTTTATGTAAGAGGAGGCAGAAGGTACAAATAATTGATATGCCAAATCAGGTAAGGGATCCGCTCTGGAAGCTACACTGGGCTATAGAACCAGCATGTGTTTGCTCAGATGTCTGCCTTGATCGTTTTCCTCCCTTTTTGCTCAAGGAATGCAAAATCTCCAGGCTGACTGATCCTAGGGAAGAAGTCAAATGGGTGGCATGACCTATTTTGTGGCTCAGGTACCAATACCACAAGAGCAATTACATTCAATTAGATGCCACCCATCTGGCAGTTTTTACTGGGTCTCTTGTAACGTGTGCCTGTTTGCCCCCATGTACACACACACACACACACACACACACACACATATACACACCTATCTCTCTCTCTTTTCCTCTTTCCCTCTCTCATCCTCTCATTCCTGATACAGCCACACGTCACAGTTGGCCCCAAGTTGGCCCTAGAGTTTTGTCAACTATTTCACTGTGAGGCCATTCGGAAGGGTTCATCGGGAAGGGTATTACTAGGAAAACATTCCCATTTGCATTTGCTTCAATTTGGCTCAGGCTCCGTACACATTTGTTCTTTCTTTTTTTCTTCTTTTTTTTTTTTAACTGCTATGCATGTTAGAGGGGAAGTTGGATGACATTTTATTTATTTTAAGTTGTCTTTTTTTTTCCCCTAAGAGCGGCAAAAGGAAGGATGTTTTTGAGAATAACCTTTTTTTAGTTACTGATTTCCACAAGTGAAAGATTTTTCTTATATTTGAATAATTCCTTTTGTAAAACAGACGATTTAACTTTGAAAAACAGCTGCTATACACCCTTCCCGACTACTCCCACAGCAATTTTCTACTCCATAGGGTGTCCCAGCGCTGTACATTACCTTATAAAAAGTAGTCTCAAGAGTGCATGGGTAACCTAATGAAGTCTTGTAACTGACACTGGCCCTTTCCTTTCCTAAACTTCACACTGAAAGTGTCATGTGACAATCCCACAAAAGGGAACATGAAAATGCACTGAATTTCTCAGACGGTACGTTTGTGTTGTTATTGTTGACCATCTGTCTTTTTCCCTGTTTCTCAGGTTCAAGTATTTACTATGTACCTGTATAAACAGGAGATGCTGAAACATACAAGAATATAACTTCAATGAACATGTTATCTATCATGGAAAATAAACTATGGATATAAACTCTTTGCCTCTGACCCAAAACATAATGTACCCTCTGAGAGGAGGAAAAGATATCTTCTCGATAAAGGATCTGAAGAAGACACCCCAAGGATATGGCATTTAAGGGAGAGGATGTTTAGGGGTTCTGCATGTTAGATTAAAAGTTGGGAATCCAAGGCAAACAGCAGGACCATAGTAAAGAAACACAGGCTGTAGTAACTTACTAGGAAGCCACCCGTTTTGATGAAACCATAGAAAAAAATGTTGTAAGAGAAGGCTTGAAGATGAGCCAAGATTCATTTCTAGTAGGTCTTGAGTATCCATTGTCCATAAAACAGAAAGGATGAAGCTGATGTTCAGGGAGAAGGAAGGATAGAGACCATGATCCTCAAAAAAAAAAAGAACTTAAGAAAGCCAATCCCTTGTAGCGTTCATATCCTACTTCCAACTTCTGATGCTCACACACATGACCTTCTCTGCATAGGTCCAGGACATCCGTGTGTGTGTGTGTGTGTGTGTGTGTGTTTTAATTCACATGCACACAGGCTCACATATCATAATCCTCCCTTCTTATTTTCTCAAGATACTTGTAGTGCTTCTTAACTTGCAAATGAAGAAATAGTCATAAAACCAAAAATGAAACAGGACTCATGGGAATCACTTACTCACACACCTGAGTAAACAGCAGTGGCTCCTAGAAACAGGACATGAAGAAGATACAAAGGTATTCCCTGCCAGATACAGGATGGCTTAAAAGTATGAAGCAAAGAAAGAAAGGAAGCTGAGAACAACCAACAGGAAAACTAATGGCCTAACAATTAGAGGAGAAATCATGCGCACACTGCTTCACAGCGACTTCTAACTGCATAGATCGAAGCCTTCAGCTAGGGCACTGCAGAATCTGAACGAATCCATCCCAATTTGGTTTTGGTCTTTAATTTTTTTTTTAAATGTGAATGTTTTGGAGGTAAGAGGAAAGGGCTTCTACATGCATCCTGAATTACAAAAGTAAAAAATGGAATTTTTGTATTTTCAGCTCTATTCACCACCAAATCCTAAGGCCATTTCAAGAGGACACATCAACTGGAGAAGCAACGTGGTCTTCGGCAGCCATCAGATGTCAGCAAGCATCAAATAATCTAGGCAGCACAGTTAGGATGCTGTTTTCCTAGGCTTCACCCCTATGTATTTTGATTGCACAGATCAAGTGTGTGGCCAAGAATCTCCAAGAATTGTTAATTCTTAACAAATATTCCCATTGATTCTGACACAGAGGGTCCCGGAAGGGGGCCTGGAGAATGCTTATCACTGATCTTTACCAGGCAGTTAGGGGCAGCAGAATCATCACTGGTCTGTACGTCAGAAGTCACAACTTTTCTGAGGCTGATTATTCCAACTAAGAAATAGTGATTCTGTCCTTCCCGTTTCAGTTATTGTCAAGTTAAAATAATATAATAAACTATAATTACAGTATTTATTGATTGCTATCCATGTTACATATCACTGGAGTGAAAGCATGTTGATTCTATGGGAAAGTGCCCTGAGTATCGGAGTAGTATGTAACTGCAATTCCTTTTTTTTTTAAATGTTTTTCTTTCTTTCTTTTTATTAACATATAAGGTATTATTTGTTTCAGGGGCACAGGTCTGTGATTCGTCAGTCTTACACAATTCACAGCTCTCACTACAGTGTCCATCACCCAGCCACCACAGCCCAACCCCCAAACCCCAGGGACCCTCAGTTTGTTTCCTGAGATTAAGAGTCTCTTAAGATTTGTCTCCCTCTCTGGTTTCATCTTGTTTCATTTTTCCCTTCCATCTCCTATGATCCTCTATCTTGTTTCTCAAAGTCTTCATATCAGTGAGATCACATGATAATTGTCTTTCTCTGATTGACTTGGTTCATTCAAAATGATAACTGCAATTCTTAACAGGTACGAATTAGACTGTAAAATCGAATGTTTGCAGGGGTGGGGAAACCTCTCTTTGTTTTGATATAAAATGCGTTTCCTTTCTCAAGGCCTCATTCTTTTTCAGTGGTCAAGGGTTAACAAAATTATGACATTTCCAGGTATTCTTTTTTCTTTTAGTTTTTAAAACTTCACTTCCTTTGGGTAAATATTCAAATTTGAGTATTATTATTTCCATCACTAGCCACAGCACTTTACTTCCCCCTGTCTTAAGGCCTTCACCTCCTGCTCTTACTTCCTTTTCAGGCTGCCTCTGTCCCTTTCTACCAGAGCTGCAGGTGGGAAAAGGCGAGTGGGCTTATGGGACGGTCCTCCCTCAAGGAGAGACACTGCATATGTGGCCTGGGTGATCCTTTGCCTTCTGCTGTTACTGTCAAACCTCATTCCATGCCTGGGATTGGCTGGGTCAGCCTGGACAGCAGTCAAAGCTGGCCCCACAGAGGAAGCATTCCATGTGTGTTGTTCCCTGCTGGACCCCAGTGCAGGGAGGCATGGCTGCCCCCCCAAGAAATCCACTGCTGAGGGGGCACCACACAGGTATTCTGGGGCCAGAGCTCCACTGTGATGGGTGGCCCCATGTGGTGGCTGGGAAAACGGCTCACCCTTCCAGATCTTTTCCCAGGTGACTGTAAGCCTATTGGAAATCTAGAATCAAACTGAGCCCTGAGGGAAACTGGGGACTATCTCTGCCTTCTTCTACCAAGTTCTGTCTCTCCCCAAACTCTGCTCTCCACACTACCAAACTGCTGTACTTAACTCTAGGCAGGTTTTGCTGTCGAGCAAACACCCCCAAACTCTAGTCTTCTGTACTCAGAATAGCCCCCAAGTGTCCAGCAATGACTCTAGTGGCCCCCATTTCTAAGGGGAGACAGTTTGAGCACACACCCCCAACCACAGGGACTAAGAAAACTCCAGTCTCCAACTTTCTCCTACAGCTTCTCTCTTCCCGTAGTTAAACCGTCTTTTTATAGGTCTTGTAGTAAATTAGTTTTGCCTCATTTGGTTTGAAACATAGACTTCTGAGGTGCCTGGGTGGCTCAGTGGGTTAAGCCTCTGCCTTCAGCTCAGGTCATGATCTCAGGGTCCTGGGATCAAGCTCCGCATGGGGCTCTCTGCTAAGTGGAGAGCCTGCTCTCCACCCCCCACCCCCCCCACCCCCCGCTCCGCCTCTCTGCCTACTTGTGCTCTCTGTCAAATAAATAAATATAATCTAAGGGGGGAAAAAAAAACCTCCCTTAAAGAAAAAAAAAAAAAAAGAAAGAAAACAAAAACAAACAAAAACAAACAAACAAAACCATAGACTTCTGACACCAGGGTGGAACATTCCTTAAATTTAACCCTTTGGAATTTTCTTATTCCTTGTTGTGTGCTGTCTCCCAGGAACTGTTCATGTTTATTGTGACTACCAAACAGGATAGGGAGCATGCTGACTCCTTATACACAACAGCAACAAGTGGTTTTAAAAAAGGAATTAAATATACTGCTTATGCTTTAAGGTATTTGTAACTGAGTGGATGACTTGGGCAGACAAGTATAACACAATGTGCTGATTCCAATAATAGAGATTTGGACAGGATTATCCTGGAGTCCACCGTGGGGGCCCTAGGACCAGACTGAGAGCTCTGGGAACATATCTGGCAGAAAGTACCGTGCAATGCAAGGAGGTAAAGTATGGTGACGCTGGGAGAAAGGCGACCAGAACGACCAGCAGGAGCAACGGCACAGAAGCAGGAGGATGCAGACACTGCGTGCACGAGGAATGTGGAAGACGTGTGGGATCAAATGGAAGCTCAAGGAACAGGTTTTCCAGACAACAGTTAACAGCGGACGTTCTGTGAGTCCACACTCTGTTACTGTCATCAGCAAGTTGTGTTGTAATAGCTGGCCACAGTCATCCATTCAGTTGTAAATGCCTTGACTATAGAAGCAGTCTGTTTTAGTTTGTCTTTCTTCAATGTTTTTGTATCAGTGACACATAAGACTGCAACTTGGTAGAGGCTCCTAAAAATTTTTAAATTAATTTACCAATATATTAATTGCATTAAAACCAATGCAACTACAACAACTAATACTAAATAATGAAATTCCGCATCAAAGATTTGTCATATAGTACATGAAAACTTAAATCGAAAAAGCCGCCAACTGGGGCGCCTGGCTGCCTCAGTAGGCGGAGCGTGCAACACTTGCTCTGGGGGTCGGGAGTCTGAGCCCCACGTTGGGCGTAGAGATTACTCAAAAAACAAAACAAATAAAATGTAAATAAATAATAAAGAAAGAAAAAGTCATCAACCAGGTGCCAAAGCACTGACATTAGATCCTTGCTCCTGGGAGCTCCAAGATGGTTGGTGAGAGTAGCTTTTCTGTCTAGTGGGAAAGACACAGACAATTATAATCAATGCGAGAAGGGTTCTCTGAGACACATAGAGTGCTATGGGGACATAGGCAAACCCTACTTAGGAAAGTCAGAAAGAAACATTCACACAGAGTGGATTCGAAGTCCAAGAGTTTGCAAGGCAAGGGAAGTCACCGACTGTGCCAATGCAGAAGATGCTGAAAATCCCAGTCTGAGGCTCCCTGCAGGGCTGGCATGGCTGGAGTGTGTTTTATGTTGATTGTGGTAGGAGGTAAGGCAGGAAGAGGTTGTCACATGATGAAGAAAGTTCATAATAAGAACAATATTGATAAAGCATTTATGAGCAGCTACCATGTTTAGGGATTAGGCAGAAAGCATAGGCAGAGCATGGAGTCTACGTCTGATCTTCCCAACTTGGGTGTTAGGAACCATGTATATGGTGTAAAGAGCTTTGCGCAGAATTTCGTTCATTACAAACAAAAGTCGGTTAATACTGGTTATATGTATTGATTATTAAATTTTGACTGCCTAGGACTTCACAGTAGTGATAATTAAAAACCTGAAGCCAGCAAATACAGCCTAAGCTAAGCCTCAAGGAGTTAAGAGCCAATCCCAGGAACTGGTTTAAGAATACTAAGTCTCACTTTCAAAGGAGATCCCTAGAGTCTTCCTGCTCAAAACCGGATATGAATCCATATTCTTCCCGCCTGAATTCAATGTCATGCTCAGCTTTCAAATGGTACTTCTGTTCTGATTCCCGATCTGCACAATAAATGTCTGACGGAGCAAGTCCTGTGAGATGACACACTGCTATTCCTCACCCTGGGGCTCCCTTTCTCACCTGATGGTGAATTAGAATGAAGTACCTCAACTCTATCCCCTCATCACATTTCTAGATGGCTTAGCTTAGAACCGAAACCACCCCCTTAAAACTTGGAACTTATAATTGGAACCGACACTTACACCCTTAAGATCAACTTTAAAGTCACTCTCCCTGAACACTGGCCCAGATAACTCTCTGTGTATATTTTCTTTTCAGACCAGGTCATCCCATAGCATCTTCATGCCTTCTGCCCAAAGCCATGAAGGCTCTAGAGTTGATCATGCTTCATAAGTAAATAAATAAATAAATAAAAAATATAACATAATATAATATAGTATAGCATAATACAGTATAATATAATATTTAATGTTTATATGTGATACATTAACAGAACAATGGTCTGCCCAAAATGTCCACATTGTAATCCCTGGAGCCTGTGAAAACAGTAGTATATGCAAAAGAAACTTTGCTGATGCAGTTAAATTAAGGATAGGAAGATGCTTGAGATGGGAAAATTATGCTGGATTGTCAGATGGACCTAAGTAATCACAGGGAGCCTTATAAGATGGACGTGAGAGGGAGAGCCAGAGTCAGACAAGGAGACAGGAATATGGAGTCAGAGTATGGAGTGAGGCACATACAAGTCAGAGGAAGAACTTGGAGCCAAGAAGTGCACGTGGTCCCCAGAGACCAGTAAGGGCTCAAACACAGGTTCTCCACTGAACCCAGCAGAAGCATATAGCCCTGCTGACACTCCTTTCTGACTTCTGACTTCCAGAATTGTGAGAGAAGTATATAACAAATAAGTAATAAATAATAATAATATATAACTATATAATAACTATAATATAACTATATAATATAATATAATATAACTATATAATAATAAACAGAATATATTATTATATAATAATATAATGGTATATTATATACTATGTTGTATGATATGTAATGTATATAAATATATAATATAAAAGCATATGATAAATATATATTTATATAAATACAAGTATGTATGACACATAATTATATAATAAATTTACAGTACATATAAATAATAAATTTGTATTGTGTGAAACTACTAAGTTTGTCGTAATTTGTTAGAGCAGAAATAGGAAATTAATACACTGCTGCATCTTGCTGAAAGAAAGCAAAGGTATGTTATATATGATAGCAAAAACTTCAATCTTTAAAGTTTTTGTTTGAAAGAGAATTTACAGCGGGCACCTGAGTTGCTCCGTCAGCTGAGCGACCTACGTTGGTTTCAGCTCCAGTTATGATCGGGGGATGGAGCCTCCCTCGGGCTCTGTGCTACACAGGAAATCTGCTTGAGATTCTCTTTCCCTCTGTCCTTCCCACTCCTGCCTGCTTGTGTGCTCCCTCTCTCTCCCTCTCTGCCTCTCTCTGGAATAAATAAACACACCTTAAAAAAAAAAAAAAAAGCAAGAAAGAAATTACAGAACTCCATTTCCATCCTTGACAGTAACTGCTATCTAACAGGTTAAATTTATGACATGACTGTTTAAACTGTTTCAGGAACTAAGCCGCACACAGCACAGGACAATAACCTTCGGCTGAAGGGAAACACAAGTCCTGGGACACACCGAGTTTCTACTCCAATAAGAATAATACAGCTTCAGTGAGTTCCTGTGACATTCAAGTAAGATTTTATAAATGTCACGACTTAGGCAAAGGGAAATGTCTCATAAGAAGGGTCACAATTAAAGACTAAGTTTTATAAAAACTGAAGTAGTTTCATCAAACCAAAAGTAAAGCCAATCCTGACAGAATAAAAAATATGTAATTGCCTCACTTATAAAAATTCAACAACTTTTAAGTGAAGATGACCTAATTTAAACTCCCTATAACATCTTACACACAATACATACCAAATAGTCAAAACTACTAGGAAATAAAACAACCAAGTAGAAAATATTTCCCAATCTAGGAGGACAAAAATCTCTCCAATATACACTGACCTTGATACAACCAAGATATCTGAATTAGCTTGTAAGAGTTTTGTCACTTTACTAAATATATTGAAGAACTTAAAAAGGAAAAAGAAAGCCACAGTGAAGAAACAAAGAATCACAATGTACAGAGGCATATTATAGATGAAAAAAGGGAATTCATTGTTTGAAATCAGAAATTAATTGAATGGAGGTCTGTAGATGACAGCTGGCAGAAGAAACGGTCAGTGAATTTGAAAACAGGTCAAGAGAACATATACAATGTGAATCACAGAGTAGTTAAAAACAACCAACCAGAGCTTCAGCTGAAGGAAAATGTCAAATAGTCTAATACATATGAAATTGGGTCCCATTGGAAAGAAGGGAAAAGATAATAGGATAAACACTTTTGAAAAAATAATTACTTAAATTTGCAAATATGACATTAAAAAATCTATTTTGATATCCAAAAAGTTCAGGAATCACCAAGCACTATTTTTTAAAAAAAAAGTACTTAGGTACATCATAGTTAAAATGCTTAAAACTGGAGATGAAGAGAAAATCTTTGAGAAATCTGGAAGTAGGGGAGAAAGCACCTTATAGCGAAACTATAATTAATGACTGGTTTCTAATTAGGAATAATGGGAACAATGTGGCAATGAAATAATGTACTCAAAGTACTTAAAGAAATTTGGAGAAATAGCCAGAATTCTAAGGAGGTGTGTGGGAGATGGGCTAGATGGGTGATAGATATTAAAGGGGACACATGTGATGAGCACTGGGTAATGCATTTAAGTAATGAATCACTGAATTCTATCCTGAAACCAATATTGCACTGTACATTAACTAACTAAAATTTAAATAAAAAATTGTTTAAAAATCCTGAATTCTAAATAGAGGGAAAACACAACAAAAAGTAACATTTTCAGTTAAGAAAATCTGAGAGTATTTATTACCAATGGACAGTCATGACATTAAATACTAAAAGAAGTTCTTCATTCTAAAGGGAAATGATATCACATGAAAACTCAAATTTACAGTAAGAAATAAAGATTACTTGAAATGATAGGTATGGGGTGAACTTCATAGATTAAAAAAATAATAAAATATAAAAATATAAAATAAGCTCCTTTTATTTTCTTCAAAAAACAACTGATCATTTAGACAAAAATAATAACTGAATGTTAGGGCTTATTACATCTGTAGATATAAAATATATGACAACAATCACACAAAGGATGAATGGTAGTTAAGTAGACTTCTGTTGCTTTTATTTTTTTAAAGATTTTACTTACTTACTTGGGAAATAGAGAGTATGAGCTTGGACAAAGGGAGAGGGAGAAGCAGATGCCCTGCTGAGCTGGGAGCCTGACGCGGGACTCAATCCCAGGACCCTGAGTTCATAACCTGAGCTGAAGGCAGATGCTTAACCAACTGAGCCACCCATGCCCCAAATTCTGTTGCTTTTAGATTCTTGTATTATGCATGACTATTAACTTCTGTAGATTAATAATGCATATTGCAACTCCATATCCACCACACTAGAAAATCATACAAAGAAGCAAAAACAGTTGAAAGCCAAAAGAGATATTAAAATATTGTGCTTTAAATTATTTATTTAATACAAAGTAAAGCAGGAATAGAAAATCAGAGGAACAAAAATTCAATGGATTGACTAGAACACATATAGCAAGGGTTGATTTAAACTCAAACATATGAATGACTACATCAACTATAAGAAAATTTACATTCAAACTAAAAACAGAAACTGTCAAACTGGTTAAGAAGGGAAGAATCAACTCTATAAGAGAATTACTTTAGGGGCACCTGGGTGGCTCAGTGGGTTAAGCCTCTGCCTTCAGCTCAGGTCACGATCTCAGGGTCCTGGGATCAAGTCCCGCATCGGGCTCTCTGCTCAGTGGGGAGCCTGCTTCCTCCTCTCTCTCTCTCTGTCTGCCTCACTGCCTACTTGTGATCTCTCTCTGTCAAATAAATAAATTCTTTAAAAAAAAAAAAAGAGAATGACTTTAAATAGATAAAAGATATTTTAAATAGATAAAAGATATTTAAAAAGATAAAAGATAAAATAGATAAAAGATACATAATATATAAAATATAAAAGAATTGGAAAAGATTTTACATGCAAATAGTATGCACAAGAAAACTAATGTGCCATTATTATCAGATAAATAAAACCGGAAAAACAGTAGCAAAATTTGTTTCTTTGAAAAGACTAATAAAATTAACTAACTTCTCACAAGAGTCATTCCTACTTCCCCAAAGAAAGCAAGACAGAAATTACCAGTATTTGAATTGGAAGATATAACTTCATATGAGTTTCCTAAGACTTCCATAAAAAAGGACCACACACTTTGTGGCTTAAAATAACAAATTTATTCTCTGGAGTATAGAATTCCAAAAACGGAACTCTCTAGGGAGGCTTCTTCTTTGCATCTCTCTAGTTTCTGATGACCCCCAGGCGTTCCCTGATTTATGGTAGCATGATTCCAATCTTTGCCTCCAACTACACATGGCCATCTTTTCCCTGAGTGTCTATATATCTCTCTGTGTCTCTCTTTTCTTCTTACAAAGTCATATTGGATTAAGGGCCATCTTACCTCCAAAATGAACTCACCTGAACCTAAATAATTATATTTGCAATGACTTCACTTCTAAAATAAGGTCACATTCACAGGGCCTCAACATATCTTTTGTGTGGACACAATTTGGCTTATAACACACCACAGTTGATCCTTGAATAATACATGGTTTGGGGTACTGACTCCCCACAAATCCAAAATCTTCATATAAACTTGACTCCCTAAATTTAACTATGAGTAGTCTACTGTTGACCAGGAGACTTACAAAAAACATAAACAATTAACACATACTTTGTATATGTGTTATATATTGTATTTTTACAATACATAAAATACTGGAAAAATGTTAAGACAATCACAAGGAAAATACATTTATAGTACTATACTGCAAAAAAAAATCCACATATGCAAATAAAAAGAGAAAAAAAACAAAAAGAGAAAAAAATCCATATACAATGGACCTACTTACATTGTTTACGGCTCAACCGTATAAGCATTAAAAAGATAAAGTCAACACAAAAACAATTTTATGTCAATAAATTTCAAACCTTAATGGACACACTCTTTGAAAAACAAAGTACAAAACTAGAAAAGAATTAAGAAATTTAAATAGCCTTTTATTAAGTAAAAAAAAAAAAGAAAACTTTAGGCACAAATAGTTTTACTAGTGGTTCTGTCAAACATAATGAAGAATTAGTGTCAGTATTACACAAACTCTTTCAGGAAATAAAGGAAGAGAGTATATCTCCTGAGTCATTTTATAATGGTGGAATTACCCTGATACCAAGGTAAGACAAATATTTGATAGCATTTAAAAACTGTAGCCAGGGTGCCTGGGTGGCTCAGTGACTTAAGCCTCTGCCTTCAGCTCAGGTCATGATCTTAGGGTCCTGGGATCAAGTTCCGCATAGGGCTCTCTGCTCAGCGGGGAACCCGCTTCCCCCTCTCTCTCTGCCTGCCTCTCTGACTACTTGTGATCTCTCTCTCTGTCAAATAAATAAATAAAATATTTTAAAAAAATTTTAAAAAACTGTAGACAAGTATCTCTCAGAACCATACATGCAAACCTCCTTAAAACTATTAGCCAAAACAAGCAATATATAAAAAGGAAGCACATCATGACCAAGTGAGGTTTATTTCAGCTTTGTAATTTAGTTTAGCATTAGGAAAAAATCAATCATCTAATTTACTATCAGGATTGAATTAAGGATTAAAAACTGATTATCAAAAAAATCCTGATTATCAGATAAAGCAGGTGACTGTATTTGATATTCACTAAAGATTAAAAAAAAAAAAAAGTGAACTCCAGAGCAAACTAAAAATTGTAAGGTACTTTATCAGCATGGTAAAGGACATCTAGGAAAAACATATTGCTAAGTCCACATTCAGTGGAAAACTGCTACAGGATGCAACGTTAATTTATAATGGTATGTCAATAAATAAGGGATACAAATTGAAAAATGGATTTTAAAACAATTCCACTTAGAATAACATAAAATATATAGAGCATTAGGATTAAATTTAACAAGATGTTCAAGAACAGTATACTGAAAACTACCAAATGGTACAAAAAAAATTTGTTAAGACCTAAATAAATTAATAGATATATTATGCCTATTGTTTGAAAGACTCAAGATTACTAACATGGGATTCCCTTCAAACTGATGTATAAGCTTAGTATAACTGATTCAAAATCCCAAAAGGTGTTTTTTTAATAGAAATTAAAAATTTGATTGTAAAACTTATATAAAAATGAAAATAGCCAAATATCATTAAACAACCAAATATGATTTAAAATACTCAAATATAGCCAAAATAATTTCTTAAAAAATTCAGGTTTTACATAACCTAATTTCAAATTCATTTATCTACACTAATCATGGCAACTGATACAAGAATAAACAAGTGCATTAACAAAATGGACTTAGTACATATGTAATTGATAAACTTTTAACACCTGAGATAATTAAATGAAAAAGAAAGTCTTCCAAAAAGTGGGGCAAAAACAATTGAATTAATATACAGGAAAAATTTAAATTGAACTCTGCATTATACCATGTGCAAAAATTACTCCATCATGAAACACAACCATGAGTATAGGTGCTAAAACTATAAAACTTTTTAGAAGACATGGAAAAATATCTTTATGAATTTGAGTCAGACAAAAAAATTTTTAGTATAAGAAAACTATTAGCTATAATGTTTTTCATGACAATTTGATTTTATTAAAATCAAAACTACTGCTAATGAAAAGATACCATTTAAAAAATTAAATGGCAAGCAACAGGATGGAAGAAAATATATACAATATGTATAACAAAAGACTGTTATCCAGAATATATAAAGAACCAATAAAAAATAATAAAAGAAAAACTTGTATCCAGAGTATATAAAGAGTTCCTACAGAACAATAATCAACAGAAAAATAACCCTATATAAGTGGACAAAATATTTCAAAAGATACTTCACAAAAGAAGATATATAAATGGCCAATAAGCAATTGGCTCAGTCAGTTAAGTGTCTGCCTTGGGCTCAGGTCATGATCCTAGGGTCCTGGGATGGAACCCAGCATGGGGCTCCCTGCTCAGCAGAGAGCTTGCCTCTCCCTCTGCCTGCCCCTCCCTCTACCTGGGCTCACTTGCTTTCTCTCTGACAAATAACTAAGTAAACCGTTTAAATATATAAATGTAAATAGTCAATAAAGATATTTAAGTATGCCCAATATTATTAGTCATGAAAGAAATTTAAAATCAAAATGAGATACCATTTGTCAACCACTCAAGTGGCTAAAATTTAACAAGAGGCCATTGCCCACTACTGCCAAGACTTGAAGCCACAGGAGCACATTTACATTGCTGAGGGGAATGTAAACAGTATAACCACTCCTGAAATTTTTCTACTCAGTGTGTGTGTGTTTGTGTATGTGTGTGAAATATGCATCTACCAGGGGTGCCAGGATGGCTCTGTCAGTAAAGCATGCAATTCTCAATTCCAGAAGTTTGAGTTCAAGCCCCAAGTTAGGTGTAGAACCAGGGGAAACAAAAAGAGAGAGAGAGAGAGAGAGAGAGAGAAAAGGAGAGGAGAAGGGAGGGGAAGGGAGGGGAGAAGAGAAGAGAGAAGAAAAAAGAGGAGAAGAGAAAATAGAAGAAAAAGGAAAAAGAAAGAATGAAAACAAAAGAGAAGAAAGGAAAACAAAAGAATAGAAGAGAGAGATAAAGGAAGGAAGGAAATAAAGAACGGAAGAAAGAGAGAGATAGGAAGAACAGAAAGAAGGAAGGATACATCTACCACCAAGAAAGGAAGAAAGGGGCAGGGAGGGAGAGAGGGAGGGAGAGAGGGAGAAAGGAAGAAATACACATCCACCACATGACCCAGCAATGTCGTTCCCAGTATCCACACAGAGAAATGAAAACATGTCCATAGAAACAATTGCACAAGAATGTTCATAGCAGATTTATTCATAATAACACAAAACTGAAAGAAACTCAGTTCTCATCAACAGATACATGGATTAACAAATTGACTCTTTGTGGGATGAGAATACTTGTTTTTTAGAAATAAACTGGGGTGCCTGGCTGGCTAAGAGGATGCGACTCCAGCCCCACACTGGGCATAGAGATTACTTTAAAAATGTTTTTAAAATAAATGAATTAACTGTCTTCAAAGTGTTTCTTTGGGGGCGGGGGTGCCTGGGTGGCTCAGTTGGTTAAGCCTCTGCCTTCAGCTCAGGTCATGATCTCAGGGTCCTGGGATCAAGTCCCGAGTGGGGGGGGGTTCTCTGCTCAGCAGGGAGCCTGCTTCCCCCTCTCTCTCTGCCTGCCTCTCTGCCTACTTGTGATCTCTGTCAAATAAATAAATAAAATATATTTTTTAAAGTGGGTTTTTTAAAAGATTTTATTTACTTATTTGACAGAAGGTAGCGGGGAGAGAGAGAGTGATGGGCAGAGGGAGAGGGAGGAACAGACTCCCCACTGAGCATGGAGCCCCAATGTGGGGCTCAATCCCAGGATCCTGAGATCATGACCTGAGCCCAAGGTAGATGCTCAAGGACTGAGCCAACCAGGCACCCCTTCAAAGTGTTTCTTAATAACAAAGGTAAAAACAATAACTTTGCAGAAGAAAAAAACCTGGTAGATACTGACTTAACCAGGTAACCAACGTAAACATTACAACTAATGGGGCAAATGGACATTATGAGCCTCCTGATATGATTTATTGAGAAAGGTACATCATCACTCCTATGGTATTCCTGCCAAAAAAATGCATAGCCTGAATTTAATAATGAGGAAGTATCAGACGAACCCAAATTCAAGGACATTATACAATGCCTCCACTCTTCAAAAATGTCAAGGTTATGAAAGAAAATGTCAGACTGAGGAACTGTTCCTAATTAAATGATCCCAAAGAGACCTCAAAAGTAAATGTAATACTTGATCCTGTAATATTAGATCCTGAACCAAACCAAACAAAAACAAAAGCAAAATAAAACCACCACAAAGGAAAATATTGAGTTGGTGGAATTTTAATAAGGTACCTCAATTAGATGTTCATATTATTATCAGTGTGATACTCTGACTTTGATAATTGCACTGATGTTCTTTCTGCAGGAAAATGCTGTTTTGAGAAACTATGCATGGAAATATTTAGGGTTAATGGGGCATAAAGTCTTCAACTTACCTCAAATGGCTCAGAAAGGGAAAGAGAAAGCAAATGTGGTAAAATATCAGCAGTCAGCGCCTTGGATAAACTGCATACAGAAATCTGTTGAACACTCATCTTACGACATTTATGTATGTTTGAAAAAAACGTTTAAAAAAAAAACCTACTGGTATACACAACACTGATGAAATTCATAATTATTATGTTGAGTGAAAGAAGCCAGACATGAAAGTGTACATACCATATAGTTATATATAGTTCAGAACAGGCAAAATCAATCTATGATGATAAACCTCATAACATTATTTTCTATGGGGATAGGGACTGACTGGAGAGGCGCCCTGGAAAACTAAGAAGAAAACAAAAAACATGAAATAAGGACACTTAAGATTATATTTTGCAATGAAGCAGGAGGTACTGAAGCAAGCTCCTCTCTGGCCCTAGCTTAACAGATCAATTGTTTTGTAATTATTGGTTAGGTAGAACATTTCTCTTCCAGAAGCATCCTATCAGGTAAATGGCATGGTGGAAGCATTTTTATATTATTTTTCTTACTGAGTTCTTGCATTGATTTCTATACAGATGAAATTTGGACTCTTTAGAGAAACTGTTTCTGATTCCACTAAGCAATTTTTTTAAAGAAATACTTGCTTTACAATGTCCATAATAGCCAAACTATGAAAAGAACCTAGATATCCATCAACAGATGAATGGATAAAGAAGCTGTGGTGTGTATATATACAATGGAATACTATGCAGCTATCAAAAAATGAAATCTTGCCATTTGCAACAACGTGGATGGAACTAGAGGGTATTATGCTAAGCGAAATAAGTCAATCAGAAAAAGACAATTATCATATGATCTCTCTGATATGAGGAATTTGAGAGGCAGAGTGGGGTGTCATAGGCGGCAGGGAGGGAAAAAATGAAACAAGACGAAACTAGGGAGGGAAACCTTAAGAGACTCTTAATCTCAGGAAACAAACTGAGGGTGGCTAGAGGGGAGGGAAATGGGAGGGATGGGATGGCTGGGTGATGGACATTGGGGAGGGTATATACAATGGTGAGTGCTATGACTTGTGTAAGACAGGTAAGACAGGATTCAGAGACCTGTACCCCTGAAGCAAATAATACATTATATGTTAATTTAAAAAAAAAAGAAATACATGCTTTACTATGTGTAGAAACTAATATAAATTAATATTATTAACAGTTCACAATTACTGACTACTTAGAATATGCCAAGCCCAGTGCAAAGTATTTTGCATGTATCATGTCACTCAATTACTGGGATTATTCCCATTTTATAGATTAAAAAAAAAAAAGGGTCACAAAGTTTAAGCAACCACAAGATTACACAGAGGCAAAGGCAGGTCTGGAACCCAGATATGTGTTAACCTAGCTGTCCCTACTCAACATATATTCAGTATATCCATTATTCAGTGTATGGTACCAATTAGTACTACCTTTTCCTGTGACAGAGTCTGCATAAGCAAGAACCACATATCTAATTCTTATCTTTGTAGAAAGTTAATAACACTAGATGTCTCACATGGGTTATAGAGATAGGATAACATATTGGGTTTTGCCATGTATCATTTCAAATTAATGTAATGGCATGTTGATCAAATACATTTATATTTGTTTATTTACGGACTTATTCCATTAGGAGTTCAAATAAAGTATGCATTATGTTGAGGCTCCTTCGTGGTTTTATAATCTCTGACAAAATTCACCAATACCAACCAGTACCACCAAAACCAATGCCAAGGCATTTTTTTTTCTTTCTGCTAGAGGACCTAAGTAATAATAATAAAGAAAACTGGAAAGATCATTGATCAATTAAAAATACTTTTAAATCAATGCAACATATCTACTGTTTAAAGCCTTCATGTAAATATCCTTCTGTAGATGGAATTTCAATTGCAAACGTTTCCTCATTTTAAATATTAGAAGTGTGGCTGATTTGCAGTGTTTGTCATACTATTTGAACACTGTATAAAAATGTAATATATATATATATTTTTTTTTTTTTGGAGAGGCTGAGTGACTGGCACAAGTTCACTGAGATATATCTGTATCTATATATATAGATATCTAGATAGATAGATAGATACATATCTATCTGTATATACCAACAGATGCAGAATACCTCCTGGTATTGTGGAAACAAAGACAAAAGAAAAAAGTTAAATATACTTACAACTTACAGCCCATTGACAAGTCCTTGAGACAGACACAGTGACTTTCCTCTAGCAACTCTACTGCCTTGAAGTTAATACTTTGCTAAGGGCAAAAGGCAATCTTAGCTCAACATTAGTCCAACCTCCAGGATCCTGTAAGTCTCCCTTAACACATAAAAATTACTATGGAAAATTCCTCTATCTCTATCCCCCACCCACCCCACCAAGATATAGGTTGACAATCATCCTCCTCCAAATATATGGCCCCCTGATATCCATCTGAAGGGTCTCATGACTAAAGTTTTACTAGAAGGTAATAAACGACCCTTTCCTAACAATAGCTATGTCCTCAAGGTCCTGAAAACCTTGCTTCCAAAATTCCTTAGAAACTTACTCTCTTCCTAACACCCCTCCCAACTTCAAAGTATATAATGGGCCACTCCTCATGACCCCAGTGCAGGTCTTTCTGCTCATTGGTCCTGTCCCCAAAAACTACCTTTTTGCACCAAAGACACCTCAAGAATTCTTTCTCAACTGTTCTCTCTGAACCCCAACATTTTCACATCATTGGAATTATCTTTTTTTTTTTTCTGGCTTTATGGAGATACAACAACTGACACAGAACACTGTATTAGTCTGAGGCATATAAATAATGATTTGATATGTGTGAATATTGTGAAACGCTTGCCAGATAAGCTTGGTTACCCTCCATCACCTCCCATAGTTATTTTTTTTTCTTTGTGATGAGATTAAGATCTACTCTCCTAGCAACTTTCAAATATACAATAGAGTTGTTAACTATAGTCGCTTGCTGTACCTCCCATCCCCAGAACTTCTTTTATACATTCTGGCCACTTTCATTCAATTCCCTCAGCTTCCACCCCCTGCACCTGGCAACCACCCATCTTTATTAACTTGTTCCTTCATCTGGGTTCTTTCACAAGATGCAGATAAAACCCATTTCATTTGAGCAAGGTTGAAATTTTGTTTCTTATAAAAGAGAAAAAAGATGCGTGGGAAGATTTTCTGTTTTCACACTTTCCTTCCACCTTTTTTGTCCTATGAATAGACGTCCATTGGAATGGGAGAGAAGCCAAGAAAAATCTATAGAAGCTGACACAATACCCAGATATTATTGAATTGCTGAACCAATTCAGGAACTACCTCTCTCTACACTTTTTCTTTTTTTTTTTTTTTTAAGGATTTTGTTTATTTATTTGTCAGAGAGAGAGGGAGAGAATGAGCGAGCACAGGCAGAGTGGCAGGCAGAGGCAGAGGGAGAAGCAGGCTCCCTGCTGAGCAAGGAGCCTGATGTGGGACTCGATCCCAGGACGCTGGGATCATGACCTGAGCCGAAGGCAGCTGCTTAACCAACTGAGCCACCCAGGCGTCCCAACTCTCTACACTTTTTCTAATGGGAGTTCTCTAATGGTCTAACGCCACAGTGAATCAGCTATTTTATTTTCATCCCAAGTCACTTCCAGTACAACATCTTTATTAATCTTTTTAATTCTACTCTCCATATACCAACTTCTGCAGGAATTCCATTCTTTCTTTCTTTCTTTTTTAAAGATTTTATTTTTAAGTAATCTCTACAACCAACATGGGGCTTGAACTCATGACCCAGAGATCAAGAGTCACAAACTCTACTGACTGAGCCAACCAGGCACCCCTGAACTCTACTCTTTCTGAAAAAACACTTCACCATTCTTCCTGGCCTTCTTAGTACTTTAGAGTTTGACTCTACCCCAAACAAAACAATTAATAAATAAATGTGATATGTGTTCACTTTTATCTTTATTTCTAGTTTAACAGTTGTTTTGTATTATACATATTCTTTTATCCCTCCCATGAGTTTTGAAATAAATCCCTCCCCCTTTACTTGGCTAAAGCTAATCTGTGTTACCATAATTTATTCCCATCCTGGAGGGCATCCATTTCCACAGCTCTCACATCCTGCTCCTGTGAATTCTCTAATTTAGATCCATTTTCTCTGCCTTCACAGTTGTCTATCCTATTTTCTACTTAACCTTCTGAAGCACAGAATCAGGTGAACCTCATCTTCCCCACAGAATGGTTTCCTCCCTTCCCTTCCTTCCCAAGAGCCAAGATATACTGATCCTGCCTCAATCTCTCTGACCACCCCTGTGATGTCCCTCAGTGACTTAATTTCCTCTAAACATTTGTATTCTACATATTTAAGCCTCTTGAGTTCTTCTCCAGACAACCTATCTGCCCTTTGGGGAGTGCATTCATTCTCACAGCTAAAATGTCATTTTGATGGAACCGGTGCTAGACCTGAGCTGGGACAGAACCCTGAGCCCTATTCACAGGCTAATTTCTCAACTTCTCCAGATCCTACTTTTTCATTTGCCAGTGAATATTCTTTGAGGGGACTGTTAGTTCTAAAGCATTCAGTAGCTCCTGAAATCTGCACCTCAAATCCTTCTGACTGGCCATTTTCACCCAATGTTCCACTGATTTTTTTTTTCCCAAATCAATATGATTAAAAACCAAGCGCTTCCTCTTTCTTAACATTTTTCTCTTCACTTGGTGTCATCATTCCTTCTTTCACTCCTGTGTCTCCTCCATGACTATACTCTCTCCCACCAGCTTATTTTCATCACAGTATACTTTGCTCTTCTAGAAAGTTGATTAACTTTGTTTATTTAAGACATTGAAATTACTTCTGTTTTCTCACATTCAGTACCCTTTATAATCTCAGCTTAGTATACCTGTCAAGAACATTCTCTACCACTCCCTTTTACTCTCTGCACTTCTAAAGCCAATTTCCCTAAATGTCCTGGGGGTGGCGGGGGGGGGGTGTCTCATGTTTGTCCCTTTTGCTTGTAGCTTTATTTATGCAGTTCTCTTGGAAATTTTTCTCCAATTTCCTGTAAACATCTACATGCCTATTTTAACCCCCCCCCTTCTCTATAGTCTTCTAGGAATGGTCCTTGTTATCAATCATATCACTCTTGTGAAATCTTACTCAACTAATGAGCAGCATATCACAGATGATTATTTATTGTTAAGAGCTTAGACTTGGCACCTTAGGTTTCATTTATGTATGTATTACCCTGTATGGTTTGCTAACTGCTGCATGTGGGTGAGTGAACGTTTCCCAGTCTCCTATAGATATCCTGGGAGACAGGTCATGCCTCTTGTGTCTATCATTCTGTCATTTCTCTGTGGAGTAGATCCCATATATTAGCAAAATCCTCCCCAAAACTAGGTAAACTCTCATTATTCAAAATTCAGAGTTGAAAACAATGAGGTTCTGAGGGATTCAGTCATTAACCCAAATTTACACATTGATTAAGAGTGGGAGCCAAGACTTAGCTCCAAATCAGCCCTACTCTAAAGCCCAAGCTTTAGTTTGTTAACTGAGCACAGTAAAAAGCCTCAGAAAGTAGTCACCCATTAGCTAGTGTCACTAGCTCTGTGACTTTGCAGGGAGCAGGGGAGATCTATAATGCAATTCAAGTATTTGAAATATTTTTTAAAAATTTTTTTTAAAAATTTTATTTATTTATTTGAGAGAGGGAGAGCACAAGCAGGGGGGAGAGGCAGAGGGAAAAGAGGCAGACTCCCCAACCCCACTGAGCAGGGAACCCGATGCTGGACAGGATCCCAGGACCCTGGGATCATGCTCTGACCCGAAGGCAGACCTTTATCCCAGAGCCACCCAGGAAACTTTATTTTTTATTTTTTTAGAGACCACACTTAAATATAGTGACCCAGTGCAATCAGTAGTAGGAAGTTCCCACATCTGAGATGATCCAACATTTCTAAGATTTCACAAGTGAAGTCTGTGTCAGCTTGCGACTTATCAGAAAATGTAGTAGTACTTTGGTCTTGTCACACACATTGGATTAATTCATCCATTTACAGTGAATCATTGTTCTATACTGTGAAGAAAGGAGTGGGAAATAATAAAAACTGTGGCCTTAGAATTCATAAGTGCACAGATATGATATGCTTTAATCTGGGAAAAATGATCATCCACCTGATAAAATCTGAGTTAAAAACATTTGGAATTAAATACAATTATGTGATTAAAAATGTGAGTGTGTGTGTGTGTGTGTGTACCCATGTTTACACACATGTGCATATAAACTACATGTAAATAAAGAATTTAGGATTTTTTTGTTGTTGCTGACTCTTTTTTATCTTCTCTCTACATTCCATTCTTATTCATCCTGAACTTGGTATAAAACTAGCACAGACCTATATTTATATTAGGACCCATGGAATATATTTGATTTTGAAAAAAATTAATTGTGACAATGAAAATAGAATTTTCTTTTGTATTTACCAGTAGTGAGAGTGAGGTAAATATGAAAATTCAAAGGGGGCATAGGATTGGTCGGTACATCCAGACCCCTGGGAGAGCACTGATAGGAGGTTCACACAGCAAACCACACAACACCTGGGACGTAGCCAACTATGTCCATTTGCTTCCTTGAAACAATCACATCATTATTGTTAAGTTATGGAGTACAATTTAGATAATCTAATGGGACCTTCTCAGAGCAAACAGCACTTAAGTGAATTTTAGATCAATGATCTTAGAAATCTTAACTTTCCTGAGAAACAATTTATAATATAAAAGTCTGTTTATTCATTTCAGTAAACATTCATTGAATACCCATTCTATGCTATAATGTGGTAATAAATGCTGTTGATGGGGAAAGTTAGCAAGACTGGACCTTGCCCCCAAGAATTTCCAGTCTCAATGAGAAATTAAACCATAAATTATAATAGGACATATACCACAGGAAAAAAAAATTTAAGAGAGACTTGCAAAAGGAGCTGAGAAAACTAAACACAAGATGCTTACTTCTAAATGCAGTCAGGATTTGACCGAGCACTGATTCACGAATAAAGTTGCTGAACAGAACTTCCTCGCTTTGTTTGGAGTCAACTGCATACACTGCGGAGTAGTTCATGATACAGTTTCCATTACCCCTGTGCCAAGTTCAATAGTGCCTTGTCCAAAAGATGATTAAAATAGGTTTTCTATTGAAGTCATACTCTTTCTTTGGAGATCTAGGGAGGTTAAAAAAAAAAATGCCTTAATCTCCCAGGCTTGCATTATACATGTAGTATAGGAATAGGAAGAGGAAATGTGTTCGTTAATATTATTTTGTAGAGCATGTACGGCTTTCGAAAAAGTTTGATGTCATTTTCACCAAAAAATGGTGCATGAGTAATTAGCAAGAGGATTGCAAAACAGTTTCAAAACGTTTCTTAATTACGACGCAGGAGAGGAATTGAATCTATTGTCAGAGGATTGAATTGAAATATGAAGTTTGTCAGGAATAAGCTCCAAGACCCTGAGCCTATCATTCCACATTTATGAGATTCGATAGTCTCATCTTTGAAATGATATTATATCTACACAGCAAGATTATCATAAGAACTGAGAGGAAGAGAAAAGAGAGACCAGACAGAAATCCTACATGTATCTCTTTCTGCATATCTTGGCAAAGTTAAAAAATACTATTGTGTTTTATTTTTTTTAACCTGATATTATTTTTTAAAGCCTGATATTATTTTTTAAAGCAGATTCATTATTTTGCAATATATAAAGATCACAAGTGTTATTCTTTTTTTCATTTAGTAAAGTATCACACTCTAGGTAAGTGTTTTTGCTAAATATTTGAAACAAAACTTGTTTAAACTTGAAAACGTAAGATTAGCCTCTAGTTGAATAGACTGATTCTAAATAAAAGAGGAAGCAAGTAAAACATTCTTGAATCCTTTCTGCTGTACTTTATAAACATTAGTACTTTCAGGATTCAAGTTGAAAAGAGAACTTGGGCCATTTGTCTCACCTACAAAGCTCATGCAAAATGTGGGGAGAGAGAAATAACAAGGATCAAAGTGCCCTGGGAACTGAGCTTTATTCTGAAGACTGGCTTTAAGACATTACAATAATACAGGTCCCAATATTTACCAATTCCTAAACTAAGAAGTTCAAAAAAAAGAAGAAGGGGAAGAAAAAAAAAAAAAACCACCTACTCAATTCTACTCTGAAATTTAGGAATAGAACATGATGCACATTCTTGGCATTCGACAATCTGAAACCCACATGCTTTCAATATTGGCTCAGACCCGTTTGCATTCAAGACTCAAACACTTTTGCATAGAATTAATAATTCTCATATTCTCTTGTGAGGGGGCAGGAGGCACAACAGTGCTTACGTACATCTTACAGGGTTGGCAAGATACTGACGTAATGTTATCCAAAGCCATAGAGACCGTTGCCAAGACTATAGTTGATATCGGAACTGTAGTTAAAATGTGGTCATTATGGCTCTAAGAATTCTTTGTAACTGTAATCATCTTAAAATAAAAATGATGTAATTAAATTTTTTCCTGAATAAATATGTCCATAAAATAATTTTCTCAGCTGGGCAACCAAATTATACTTGAGGTAAAGCAGGTCATGACAAAAGTGATAGTAAAGCTGAAAATTTAAATCAAAACTACTAAAATTAGAAATTCAGTATTTTAGTCCCATCCCAAATATTAATGGTCTTTTTACTCAATCCCCCAGTTTTAAATAGTGAAAACACAAAAATTTATATAAACCCTAGGAATTTTAAGCTTTTTGGAGATAATGCACTCATATTTTTAAAAAATGATATAAGAAGGTATTAATATGAAAGACAGCTTTAATTTTTAGTGTGTCTTCTATGTGATAAGTGATCCTAGGTGTCTTTAAAATATTATATTGCTCAATCCTCATCTCTACCTTTAAAAATAAGCCTTTATACTCCAATAATCCAGATGAAGAAATAAACTCAAAAGGTAACATAGTTTGCCTAAGGCTAAATAGTTACACATAATAGAGCCAAATTTCAAGACCAGGTCTGTTGGAGGCAGTCCTGCTTTTTTTTTTTTTCTCGTTAAACCATGAGCTATATTTACAGTAAATGCTACCAGACATGAAAAGAATGAGAGAGATGAGCTGGTTCCCTAGACCTAAACTGAGCCCTTACAAATAGATAGAAAATAGCTCCAGGTAGCATTCTAGCCAGGGCGTGGCATGAGCAAACATAAGGAGCCCCCACTCCATTGATTCTCAGAGTTGACTGAAGTTCCTTTTCACACAGTAGAGAAGCCTTAGAATTAGTACCAGAGATCAAGCCCCCGTAGTGAGCACTGGAGTAAACCGAACTGAGTTTTAAACATAAGGGTATGTTAGATGGTAGTAATGAGATAAAGGACCAGCTGACCTGGAGGGGAGCACAATGAAGGAAATACTTCACAAGTCTTGGTAGTTGAGTCAACAAAAAGATTAGAAAGAAAATTGTGTCAAATACTTCAGTTCTCCATCCCTTCCTGAAAGTATTGTTCTGTTTTTGTCCTAACTGGAGGGTATTTCTATGGCTCTGGAAAAGTCACTTCCCCCTACTGGCATTAAGAACATGCACCTAAACAATGAAAGACTTGGATTAAAAGACCTCTAAGAAGTGGTGTACCTGGGTGGCTCAGTGGGTTGGGCCTCTGCCTTCCCCTTAGGTAATGATCTCAGGGTCCTGGGATGGAGCCCGCATCGGGGCTCTCTGCTCAGCAGGGAGCCTGCTTCCCCCCCCCACCTCCCCACCCCTTCTCTGCCTGCCTCTCTGCCTACTTGTGATCTCTGTCAAATAAATAAATAAATAAATAAATAAATCTTTTAAAAAAAAAGATCTCTAAGAAATTACAATATCTCTCTGAAGTCATTTAGAAGGCTAAAAGATCTCTAAGGATCCTAAAGACCTTTCTAGACCTGCATTTCAATGATGTTTGGGTTAGATGTTTAATAAATACTTCTTGAGTAATTGGGTCCCTGCCTGCCACATAGGGATTCATTATAACCTAATAAATGTAGAACACTGAAGCAAGTAGAGAGATGTCAACTAATGAGTGTTTTTGAGAGCACTGTTCCCCTTCCGATGAGGAAAATAAATTGGAAGATGAGAAAGGTAAATTATAAGACATGTTAAATTTCATATTTGATTGGGGCAAATGAACAACCAAAATAGCACTTATTTCAGGATAAGTATTTTTATTTTTTTAAATACATTTAGTGGTTTTTTTGGGCAAATCTCCTCCTATCAGTGCTGAATGCCACTCAGAAAGAGATATCATATGGCTGACAGCATAGGGAAAAACCTGATGAATTAGTCACCAGGGCACTGAAATTCAGAGTCTATAGTAAAACGATTTATAAATAAAAAAATTATAAGAGTTAGACTTCTTCCCAAAGTATAAACCCATTTTTGCAGCTAATTAAAATTCAAAGAAAAGCTGAAATAAAATGAGGGGGGGAAAATCACAATAATTGCATGAATTTTACCCTCTGAGAACAGAACTGACATCTTGAGGACTTAGGGATAATTTTCTCTTAAGAAAATGCTGCAGATGTTTCTAAAATTGCCTCAAGGAGAGAAGTCAGTGCTCTTTGAGCATAGCTTAAAGAGATTTTTAAGGAAAATTAATAGAGAAAATAATTAACGAGAAGAAAAATAAAATTTTGGTTGTATAACAACCATAGCAAAATTTAGTAATCAAAGGTAGCAACTGAGTTAGAAAAAAGAATGATTATTATCAATGAATATTATCTTTAAATATTGGTATCAGAGGGGTGCCTGGGTGGCTCAGTGGGTTGGGCCTCTGCCTTCAGCTCTGGTCATGATGGTCATGATCCTAGATCCTAGGATCTAGGCCTCCGCCCCCCCCCCCCAATTGGGCTCTCTGCTCAGCAGGGGGCCTGCTTCCCCCTTCCCCTCTGTCTGCCTTTCTGCCTACTTGTGATCTCTGTCAAATAAATAAATAAAATCTTTTAAAAAAGTATTAGTATCAGAAAAAGTATTACTATCTAGTATTTTAGATTCAATTAGTATTATGTTTTTGATACTGTTGAATACATTATGTTGACTCTACAGCCTTTGTGAGCATGCTTTGCAATCATGATCTCAGCTCAGAATAACTTTGACACTTCTACCATTGGTTAAGGGTAATACTGGACAACAGAAAAAATCAGATCTATTTCCACTGCTAGAATATCAACTCATAGGCTATTTCTTACTAAAATGGTTCAGACCATCCTCAAATATAAAGGTTGTCATGTTTCTATGATATTCACTGATGACAATAAGCTAAATTTTTGAAAGCTAGCAGACTAACAGGATTTACCTCATGTATTAAACCAAATATATAACTGTAGGTATTAGTGAAAATCCTAGGAGTTAGGGAAATGGTGATTAGATTTTCATATAATTCTTGATGGTTTAAATGATATGGATTTTAGTGAGAACCCTAACTTGATTTTTTCTATTTTGTAAACTTTCATAATATCTCTTTAATTACATGAGAATTGAATTAAAAGGGAAGTTTGTCTTCCCTGTAATTCATCTAAAGCCTTCCTTCTTTTATTACTTTATCTGCTGATTAAGTAATCAGTCTCTGTTACAGAGTGCAAATAATATATAAATGAAACCACACTGTTTTCCCATCTAAAACAGCAAGAAAAAAACAAGCAATACATTCTTTGTAGTGAATAGTTTAGTTTATAGATGTTGAGTTCTCTTCTGTACTTTGTATTACTGTTACTAAAGCTTTCAACCATTTGTGATCATACAAGAAAATAACACTTTTTTTCAATTTAATAGAGATGTAACTCTATGTTGGACCTTCCTGATATAATGGAAACCTACACAGTTCATATTAGTGGCCCAGTCTTTCATTTCTAAATCTAGAAACAAGCATATTAACTCAAAGTTGTTGATATGCTCGTTTCTAGTTTGCAATTTACAAGAGTTAATCTTAAATCATTAGAAAAATAGAAATAAGAGCAATATCATGAACTCTCTAGTCCATACCATATTCAGGGTACTGGTCTATATGTGGCAGTGCTGACAGGTTTGGTACTAAGGGCTCAGGTAATATTCAAGAAACATAGGGATAAGGAACTCCAAATGTCATGCAACTACATGGGGAAATTAGGATGTAAACCCAGGCACTCAGGCTCAAATTCTAGAATGACCACTGATGAGACAGCAAGGGGCAGCTTCTGCAAACATCAGCCTTTCAAGGCCTGAATACTACTTTTCACCTTCACAGCAAGATGGATCCAAAACCGGCATTCTAAGTTAAAAATAAAATAAACAAACCAAAAAAAAAATGAGTATGTTGACTTTTATTTAGTTTTGATGGTAAAGAAGTGGGGCGCCTGGGTGGCTCAAACATTAAGTGTGTGCCTTCGGCTCAGGTCATGATTCGGCGGTCCTGGGATCGAGCCCCACACCAGGCTCCCCGCTCAGCGGAAAGCCTGCTTCTCCCTCTCCCATGTGTTCCCTCTCTCACACACTCTCTCTCTCTGTCAAATAAATAAATAAAATCTTATAATAGAAAATTTTAAAAAGTGTTCAGAAGTGTTTTGTAACATTATGACTTTTAAAATACAGTTTGAGGGGTGCCCGGGTGGCTCAGTGGTTTAAGCCTCTGCCTTCGGCTCAGGTCAAGATCGCAGGGCCCTAAGATCGAGTCCCGCATTGGGCTCTCTGCTCAGCAGGGAACCCGCTTCCTCTCTCTTCTCTCTCTCTCTCTGCCTGCCTCTCTGCCTACTCGTGATCTCTGTCAAATAAATAAATAAAATTAAAAGAAAAAATGCTTTCACTGTATCTGGAAGAAAAATTTAAAAAAAAACATAAAATACAGTTCGACTTTTTATAAATATCTCACAACTAGAAAATCAATTTTAAAATAATTCCAAAAGTACAGTTATAAGAACTGTCATAAACACATAATTATTCAGGTTTTGTTTCTTTGTACTTCCTAATACAATCAATAGAATAGTTCCTTTATAAATCTGAAACAGAGTACAACTCAAATTGGCTCAAATCTGTTCACATTTTTAGTAGAATACTTGACATTATGCTTTTAATTCAAGAATCCATATTGGTCATCACTAATCCAGGGGATCAAGTCAGAATTCTACTTAGGTGTCCCTGTCTTTTCTGTTTTGAATTTTTTGACTAAACTATTTCAAATCTAAAGAGGGAAAAGAATTATCCAATTGACTGATGTAAGCTTCATTGCTAGTATCATTTCCAAAAACTTCTACTGAAATTGGACAAAGAAAGCAAGTCAATAAAGTAAAAATATCTGTCAAAAATGATTCTGAAGAAATGAAATTATTCAGGCCTGGCCTGAAGTGAAGAAAAGACATCCATAACAAGTAAGAAATGCAATGAACATAGCAATCCTGTATCCAGGAACAGTCAGAGATGACAGGGAAGACCCAGGTAGAGACTAGTCTAAGCCTTGGGGTCTGTATTATTGAACTTTTTTTTTTCTTTTTTGCTTTAACTGAGAAAAAAGGAGGATGGGGGGGGGGGCGGGGATCCAAAACATCCAAAGGTTGAAGTCCAGAGGGCAAAGAAAAAACTCAGTCTCATGAATGTATTTTTGATTTGGTGAAATAAAATATACTTCATGCTAAACAGCATTTGTGTTATTCTTGGCTTATGATGAGTACCATCAGGCTAGTTCTCCTTGGATGACTTGATATGCATAGCTTTAAAGGTTCAGGGCATAAAAGTAAATTCTCCTAAATACCTTTTACCAAATGTCCCACAATAACTCATAGGAAATTAAACACATTTCCCTTTCAACAGTATTTTTTAATTGGATTTATTATTCCTTATGTAATACAAGCTAGAACATGTTCCATTGTCTGCAGGCAGGCATATATTAGAAAAAAGCTAAATGAAGGATGACTTTTTTTAACATAACCATATTCTTATTCTGTAATTTAATAAATATTTACTGTATTTTGTTTATTGGAAGAATAACTGAAAAGCCTGGTCAGAACCTAATAAACTAAGGGAAATACTAAAGATTTGGGCATTTTTATAGTGATCACAAAATATTTTCAGGTGCGCCAGCCAAAAATTAGTCCTCCATATCTTCAGTTCAGCATAAGATAATGTCAGGAGGAAATGCCAACTGGAGGGACGCCTGGGTGGCTCAGTTGTTAAGCGTCTGCCTTTGGCTCGGGTCATGATCCCAGGGTTCTGGGATGGAGCCCCACGTCAGGGCTCCCTGCTCGGTGTGGGGGGGGGGGGTCTGCTTCTCCCTCCCCCACTCCCCCTGCTTGTGTTCCCTCTCTGTCTCTCTGTCAAATAAATAAACAAAATCTTTAAAAAAAAAAAAGAAAGAAAGAAAGAAATGCCAGCCGGAATAACCAACAGGAAGACCTTATGCTTACAAAGGGGTACAGCTTCACTTCATATCTGAAAAAATCTATAGGCAGGTCTACCTACAAGCATCTTATTTAGTTTTGTCACCTGATTTGACTAAAGTCGGAAATACGACCCAGCACTCAAAGTGGAATGAAACATTTTTCCTGCTTAATTAAATATCCTGTTCATCAAGTATATGTCCACACTAAACCATTATTTAATATACAAAGCTCTGGCTTTTACTATTGCACATAAATAACCATAAAGAAGATTGCACAAGTAATTAAATATGCTATATAGTGACTCACTGTGGGTATATAAATAACCTTTGATTATGCACAGAATATTGGTACATTTGCCACTTTAATAACAGCAAATGGTGAAAAATACATGTGGGAAATCAAAAACCAAATGATTCACTTTTTCTTGATACAGTATAGAATGCCAATAATTCACACCGGTGACACATTAAAGCCTTCGTGATTTCACTGAAAATAATATTAGGAGGGTCTAACGTCCATGAACAGCATACAGGTAATGATAATCACCATTCTGATTGCAAGATTTGGACGCAAAGAGTGGTTTTCTTACTACCCAAAAGCTACTGGTCGCTGGCATTTTTTCACAGGGATGGCGGGTATAGATGTGAACTGCCTGGAAACTGATGATCTTTTTATTTCTACTTTGTGACCTAGTCTCCCAAAAGTTAGTACATCACATTTCTTATTACATTTGGAAAAGGATTTTTTAAAAAAGGAGGGGCTGGGCAAGTGAGGAAGAGAGGTCCACTGAAGGAGTGATATGAAGAACTAGGAGCATAGGAGAACATGAAATTAAGCTAAAGAAATGTTGTTTCAGAAAGAAGAATATTCTCTAGTCTGGGAAGAAACTGCCTTTGCAAGAGTCCATTGGCTCCATTGGTCAAGCACTGAAAGAACGTGGGAAAGGACCACACATGAATGAGACTCCAGGCAGGCATGAGTCATCGGGCTCAATGAGTACAACAATGTAGCCCAGAGGACAGCCACCACGTTGTCATTGGCAGGGGTGGGGGTGGGGGGGGTGGTAAAAAGGATGAAGACTGAGAAGAATGTCATTGGATTTGGTACTTAGATACAAGTTTTAGGAATAAGCAAGAATTGAAAAAGTAAAATATTTTTTAAAAAATTAGGAATAAGTGAGGGACAAACCCAGATTGAAAAAGTAAAACATTAAAAAAAAATAAAATAAAAATTAAGAGGGGAGCCAATGCGGGCTGGGGAGCATGTTCTCCTCTTGAAGTTGTGGATTGGGAAAAGAAAGAGGAGAAACGGGCCATGTGAGAAGAGGCAGCAACTTTAGAGAAGACTTGTCAGCTGGTTTGTTTCTTATTGTTTACTTTAGGCAGCAGTGACTTCATCAGTTTTGTTGTCTGAGGGTCAGTAGAAAGGAAAATAGAAAAGTTTTGAGAGACAGAGGCACAACTTATTCCCTGGGCAAAGACTGGTAAATAAAAAAGAGTAGGTGAATCCCAGTCCCCTTGAGCTGTGAACTGAATGAGGTGTGAACAACTGGAAAGTCTATACCTACCTGTTAATGATTAGACTTGGTAATAATGTAGGAAGGTGTTTATTTGCACAGCAATATCACCGGCACTCAAATAAACTTCCTTGTAAATCCCTCCTGCCTGACATCTCTTTGTAGCTGTGGAGCCCTAGAAGCTCTGGGAGATTTGCCTGACTCGCCACCTGCCATAATTGGATTATCAAGACCAATGACGCTATAGGGCCCCTGGCCCTCAGAGCAGGTTCCCTAAATGATTTTCGATTTACTGTCGCCCTGATGGAGAGGAAAGAGAACAAACAGGTTCCATAATCCCAGAGTTTAATTCTTGGGAACTTAAGCAAACATTTCTCTGTCTTAAAACAAAACAAAACACCCCACCCCCCCACCTCACCCTCAGCATGCCTGTAGCATTTATGGAGTTGTAGTTGAATGATCTAAAAAGTCAAGTACCACAATATAAATAAGTGCCTGGACTTTCCCAGTAACACATTCATGCATCTCATCAAACACTATGGACAGTACTACTAATAAACTACATGGGAATCACTGTGCAGGTGGCAAAGAAAAAGACAAATGCAATCTAGTTCTTGTTTTTTGATAATTTAGAATGCTAAAAACAGGCTGCTGTCAGTTGATCACCCTCCTGACAGAGTATTTACATAAACTATTCCCCACATTTCCCGTCCAGTTGGGGCTATGAATAGCTTTAAGAAAAAAAAAAAAGAAAATAGAACTCCTAGCCAAAGAATTTTTAAAACCATTAAATAATATAATCATTTATTTCATTTTGAAATAGGAGTGGGTAAGAATAAAGAAAGTCATCTTTTTGCTAAGACTTCAGGAATATACAAGAGTTCTTGATAAATATGATGTATATTGAGGTACACAAGTTTTTGGCTTTAGTATAAACTTATGTTTAAACAGTATTTTTAAATTAGGCAAAGAATATTACTAGGTGATTCACAAAGTAGTAAATATAAATATGTAATAAACCCAGGAATGGATCTTCTACCTTACTAGTACTAAAAATGTGATAATTAAAAATACAAAATAAAAATAGCAAAATATTGATATTATCTAATGTTGGCATGGATATAGGGAAATGAGTTTGCTTACGGGACACTGAGTTTGTTTATAGGACATTGAGTGGCAAATTGCCTTAAAGTTTCTGAAAAGTAATTTGACAACAATTATTTGATCCAGCAACATCACTTTTAAAAATTCATCATGCATTCATAAAAATATTTAATCCACGAACATATTCTCAACACTTAGAGTAAATTATATTTCTCACAGTATTGCATATCAAAGGGAAAATGGAAATATTCTGAATGTTTATCAATCAAGAATATCTGAAAAAATGACATTATGTTTATATATGAATTCAACTATGTTTTGTGGTAGTTGTTAGAATGGCCCCAAAATATGTCATATCTCCCCTTCTGGGAAAGTAATATACTTTGTGATTCCTGATCCCCTTAACCTTGGGCATGGTCATGTGTCTTGGTTTGGCCAATGAAATAACATTGCTGTGTTAGGCTAAAGCTTATTTATAATTCGTGTTTTCTTTCCCTCTAACATAGATATAACTTGCTGCAATACATTAAATAAGAACATTACAGAGTAGGGATCCCAGCAACTTCAATAAGTATGTAGTCGAACAAAAACCAATCTTTTGTTATTTTAAAATACTGTAATTTAGGAATGGTTTATTATTATTATTACTGTTATCATTATATTTATAATCACTGAAGCATAACCCAGCCTACCTCAACTGATAAAAAGTATTTTTGTACTTAAAATATGTCCATGATATAGTGAACAGTGAGGAAAGCAGGTTGTAGAAAATATGTATACTAAAATCCCACTTTTTAAAAAACTTGGAAAAACACATATATGTTACAAGAGAGAAGGAAAACTATCACAAGATAGACTTATAAATGTCAACAACTGACAACTTCTAGCAATTAAGAAATTATGAGTATTAATTTTTTCCTATACATATTGTGATTTTATTATTACTACTTTTAAAATGTTGGTATTCTTTTTTATTAAGATTTTTTTCATTTATTTGAGAGAGAGAGAGCATGAGAAGGGGGAGAGTCAGAGGGAGAAGCAGACTCCCTGCTGAGCAGGAACATGTTGTGGGTCTTGATTCTGAGACTCTGGGATCATGACCTGAGCCAAAGGCAGTTGCTTAACCAAGTGAGCCACCCAGGTGCCCCTGTAATTTTATTTTTAAAAACACGCAGTTATTCCTAAATTTGAAAATAATAAAGAAGAAGTTATTCTAATCAACTAGGTAAACAAAACATAGTATAATTCTGTATTTATTGAAAAATATTACATCTGCATGAGTATAAAAAAAAATCAGTGAAAGTGAACAGCAAGTCCAGAAACAGATTAAAATACACATCAATAAAAATGAGTTTATCATTTCAAGTTTGTGCAGAAATATCTATTCAATGAATTAGGTTGATATATTGGTTAAACATTTGAAAAAGATTAAGGGAAATTTATACCTTTTCTTTTCAATAAAATTAATTCCAGATCCATCACAGTTATAACTGTGATAAAATAAATCACACAGACAAATTGTATATGTATAGTGGATTAGGATCACCTTCTAAATGTGATGCCAAGGCCAGAAAGAGTTATGAGTAAGTTGACAGATTTGATAACATAATCAATCAGCCAAACCAATCAATCAATCAATCAATTACAAAGTGGGGAAAATATTTGTGACACATGGAATAGTGCTCAGTCAAAAATGCACAGTGATTGCATTCCTAGGTAAAATTAAGTAAAAAATTATTTTTAAAAGTATTTTATTTCACTGCTGGGGCATTAGGGGCAATCTGTGTGCCCTTTCCTGGGAGACAAGACTCACATAATGTGATTAATGATTACAGAATTATTTTGTAGAAGTCAGAAATAGAAGTCAGAAGTAATAAACTAGATATACACGCAACAATCCGGATTAATTTTTTTTAAATGGAGTGAAGAATGAGAAAGTTATAAAATAGAACGAGACATCTAACATAATGTAAAATTTATGTAAACTAATTTCCTATGAGCTTAAAGAACATAGATACAAAAACACACACAAACAAAAAAATGTACATTAAGTACTTGGGAATGAATAGCTGTGTGGGAGGGGATTAGAAATAAAACAAAAGAAATGTAGAATATGTAAGTAAGTAAAAAAAAAACAAAAACAAGGGAAGAAAACAAGATTGAACTATGCAGAGAACAATATCATGCCAGACTATTGTTGAGTACAACTCAATGCCCCTGAAGTAAAAAAAAATCTCCAGTGTTTTAAAATAGGCTAAGACAGGAGCTGGTAAATTAATAGCAAAGGGACACATATAGGTAGTAAGACTATTAAAAAGAACTCCAGTTTTGCTACCAATTAAATAATTACAGATTAATACAGACATTGATTTGAGTTTATTGACTAGTCCCTTGAGAAACATGATCTTGAAGAGAAAGTACCATTCATAGCCTTATTACTAATGGCACTAGACTGTGGTAGAACAGTTTTGGACCACTAGACAACTGCCAAGTAATACTTGAACAAAACTGTTTATTGTAGCATTCATTACAGAAGCTAACAGCTGGGGAGAAATTACGAACCCTTATGGGTTTAATCACAGAAATGTTACATCAAAAATAGAGCATATCATATAGCCACTTGAGTTGATGAAGTACAGGAATTTTTCTCTTTGTCCCTGCACTCTTAAAATCTTTCCACAATTAGCATGTATTAAATTCCATAAAACACAAGTAAATAATAAAAATTAGGATAAAATTAATTGGGGGGAGCTTCAAAAATTAATTCCTCTAGAAGAAAAGCTCTACTGAAATCTGATCTGTTCTATGACAAATAAAATAGGCTTCTAATGTATTTTATTTTGCTTCTTATCACATAGAAAACTGAAGTGGGCTTTACTGAGTTCGGAGTTCATACGTTCTCTTTCCACCATTAAGAAATGTTTACTCTGTTATGGAACCTGGACTGGATTCTGATGGAAGAACCAAGCGGCACTCAGAGACTTTGGAGGACTGGAGGTTTATTTAACACTGGTGGGTTCAGAGAAGACTGTTCTCCAAACATCTGAGTCCCGAGCACAAGCAGGAAGGGTAATTTATACCCTTCTACTTCCACATACTTGGCACTTTTGGTGGGTGTGGAGGAAACCGGGTAGGAAAGAAGAACCCGGAAGGGATTTGAGACAGGGACTGGGATTCCCTTGCTGGTTTGGTTGGCCATTATGGAGTACAGTTTTTCCCTTATCAGTTCTTGCTATTAAAACTCTGCATGGACTATACTACATTATACTGTAGATAAGTGCGGGGTGGGGGTAGATAACTTGGATTTTTCTGCAATAAAAAGACGTAGAAAATATGTGCTTAGCTAGGTTTAAAGTCTCTTTAACAGGAAATAGCATAAAAGGTTCTTTTTCCCACTAATTCTGTATTACACTTTGATAACATGTAAAATAGTAATAATTACAAATTTGATATATTTTATGTGACTTCTTGGTCTGTGGGTAAATAGTAAAATTTATGGCCAACAATATATGTATTAAGATTTTACTTTTTGGGCACCTGGGTGGTTCAGTGGGTTGAGCCTCTGCCTTTGGCTCAGGTCATGATCTCAGGGTCGTAGGTTTGAGCCCCACATCAGGCTCTCTGCTCAGCAGGGAGCCTGCTTCCCCCTCTCTCTCGCCTACTTGTGATCTGTCAAAAAATAAATAAAATCTTAAAAAAAAAAAGATTTTACTTTTTGAGGTGCCTGGGCTGGGCTTCGACTGTTTGTATCGGCTCAGGTCATGATCTCAGGATCATGAGATGGAGCCCCACAGACAGCTCCACGCTCGTTAGAGAGTCCACTTGAAATTCTCCCTCTCCCTCTGCCCCCTCACTCTCTCTCTAAAATAAATAAATAAATCTTTAATTTAAAAAAAAAAAGACTTCACTTTTTTTAGAGCAATTTTAAGTTCACTCCAAAACTGAGCAGAAGCTACATAGATTTCCCATTACCCCCTGGCCCCACACATGGATTGTCCCCTTCTCCCCGCCAATTATCAACATTCTCCATCAGCCTGGTCCATTTGTTGCCATGGATGAAGCCGCACTGACACATCAGCACCACCCCAAGTCCACAGTGCATGTCATGGTTCACTCTGGTGTTGCATGCTCTGTGGGTTGGAACAACGTATAAGGACATGTATTCATCACTGCGGTACTCATCAGAGCGTTCTGACTGCCCTGAAGATCCTTTGTGCTTCACCGGCTCAGCCCTCCCCACCCACAAATCTTTTCACTGTTTCCATAATTTTGTCTTTCACAGAATGTCCTACAGCTGGAATCGCACAATGTGAAACCTTTCCACACTGACTTCTTTCACTTGGTAACATTTCTCCCTGTCATTTCATGGCTCGATACCCGTCTGTTTTTAGTGCTAACCACTATTTTATTGTCCATCCAGACAGTTTACTTATCCATTCTCCTACTAGAGGACATCGCGGTTGCTTCCAAGCTTTGACAAGTATGAGTAAAGCTGCCATATACATTTGTGTGTGGGTTTTGTGCGGACGTTTGTTTTGAACTCCTTAGGGTAAATACCAAGGAGCACAATTATAAACACAGATCTTGTTTTTTTCTTCAAGCTAATCAGACATTTCAGGTATCCAATATTGAACATCCCATACTCCAATAACTTTTATTCCCTCTGATATGGAAAAATAATTTTATTCAGAGATGAATCTGTCTTTGCCAATGAAGTTATCACTTAAAAGAAAAATCTGCCCTTCACGTCATCTGGCCCCACAAACCTGTCTTTTGCTCTGTGTAATTCTCTTTTCCTGCTGTAAAACTTATTTACTTTTTAACAAGATGTTTGTTCTATTTCTACTGGCGCTCTCCTTCACAAAGAAGATAATTAAAGCAACAGTACCAAAGACTCCCGGATATAGTCTGGGTCAGCTGTGTGCAGCGAGGACTCTCAGAGGCAAAGAGCAGGAGTCAAGTCTTATTTTGCTGTGAGAGTTTATTCCACATTTTTTTTCTTCCTCTGCAGCTATAGGAAATGAAGAATTCACGCTTTTATTTGTAGTCTGATGACAGTTTAAAGTTTTCCTGAGGATGTGGTCAGGCAGTGGTAATCTACAACCCACACACAAAACATAGCACTAAAATCTTTATAATTAACTGCATATGATTTAGCAGGGTCATTTAGAATGATGATTCATCAGCAGTAGGTGTAAACTGTTCACTAAAGCTAAAGCTTAAAGGGAAAGCAGAGATAGAATGGTTTCTTTATTCCACTTTAGGCTAACAGCCAGGTGATTCAGAGTCCTTAAGAGCCCTGATTCAGTCTTCATTTCTCATCACTGATAGGAGGCTGAAGTGTCATGCCAAACAATTTATCCTTCTATCCCTCAGTTAGGTAAATCTCTAAAATAAGTCTCTAACAGAGGTCTAGGGAATGTGCTGCTTGTAACCCTATGTTTCAACATGTTTCTTCATTCTGCTTTATAATTATGTGTCTGTTTGTGTATAGAGGATTTTCCCCCAACATGATTGTCCATTCTGGAAAAAGTGTATGGTAGCCACGGCTTTTCTTTGGCGTCTTTCCATCTCCTTACAGGCCAGCCATGTCCAGTCTTCATATGCTATCTGAGCCCTGGCAGCTTAGAAAATTTTATTGTAATGGACTTTCTCCCTAGGCAGCCCTCACCTTTTACAGAAATCTTTACCCCTTTCTCCTTAAACTCCGCTTTCAGGAAGTTGCCAATGGAAGAAGACCTGAAAATCTCATCCTCTAAATTGCTAATAGCTCATTGTGGTATTACCCTCTGAAGAACTTGCACTGTAGGGGGCCCTTGGTGGCTCAGTGTCTTAAGCGTCTGCCTTCAGCTCAGGTCATGATCCATTCCCACATCGGACTCCCTGCTCAGCGGGAAACCTGCTTCTCCCTCTCCTGCTCCCCCTGCTTGTGTTCCCTCTCTTGCTGTGTCTCTCTCTCTGTCAAATAAATAAATAAAATCTAAAGAAGAATTTGCACTGTGAAAGGGAATAGATCCTTGACTTCAGGCTGTGTTTCACAACTACGGTCAACAGATCTCTTGGAATGAATGTTGAGGAATGCAGGTTCGCAGGGTATGAGATCAAACATGTATGCTGTAGCAAATCCTGAGAGAGGGACTGGGAATTGAGAGCCATTTACCTGCAGCAAACACGTGTGACATCACCATAAAGAACTGCATAGTGAGAATTAAAGCAAGGGGTTTTAGTACCTCTCCAATATTTTCCACCATACTCCCTAGAGTGACCTTGTATACAGCGAATGAGTGCTAACATTTGGCCTGATGCCACATGTCAAGAACAACAGACTCAAATAACGAGCATTATCCATCCATTACAACATCGAGGAAATGTATGTTTTTGGTCAGCTCAGGATTACATGTCAGAACATTCATCGAATGTATATTGCAAAGCAGCTAAATCTCTCATTTAGAGGAAATCATATTCACTTCACCAGGAAGGTGACACATTTTTTGATACTTCTGATTGCCCATCTAGTCTAAGCACCCAGTGGCTTCATAACATTTTTTGCTGGTTTATTACAAAGGCTTTTATTGTTATTTTTTATTCCAAAAATAACAGGTGTTTGTTAGAGCAAATTTAGAAAAAACAATGGAATAAACAATAGTGTGTGATTACTACTGTTAACATTTTAATGATCTCTTTATTCTTTCGTTTATACATTCACCCATCTTTTCTGTATTCCACGAGCTGCTTGAGCCCTAGGAATACATCTGTAGACAAGCTACATAAAGCTCATATGGTCTAGACAGCAATCGAATGGTGCAAGAGAGCAGACAATAATGAAACATGAGAAGTTTTATGAAAAAGACAAACTTGATTAATGGGACTAAGAGGGTCTGGAGAGGGAGCGCTACTTTACATCTGATAGTAAGGCAAGACCTTACCAAAGAGGCAGCTTATGAGCTGATATTTAAATGAGAGAGAGTTCAACTTATGACACTCTGGAGAATCAAAATCCAGACGGGGGGCTGGCAAAGCAAAAGGCCGGAGATGGAAATAAACTTGGCATATTTGAAGAATGAAAGGAGATCAGCTGGATGAGTATGACTGAAGATGTGGAGACTGATGACAACAGACGTAGTGGAAATAATTAGGCCTAAGCCATATACACCTGCACTGTCCAGCATGGGAGCCACAAGCCAGACGGATCTACTGAACACTTGCAATCAAGCCAGGCTGAATCAAGATGTCCTGAATTGAAATACACACTGAAGGTGAGGATCTAGTGTAGAAAAAGAATACACCTTGTTGATAATCTTTATATTGATAATGTGTTGAAATGACAATTTTGGACATGTCGGATTAAATGAAATATATTTTTACCACTAAATGACTTGTTAGCTTTTACTATTAAATTACTTTTTCTAAGTAAAATTATATGGTATTTTTCCTTCTCAGTCTTACTTATTCCACTTAACATAATACCCTCAAGGTCACCAAATGCAAGATCTCATCCTTTTTTATGGCTGTGTAATATTCAATTATATATATTTTATATATAATACTTTTATATTTACTAATATAAATTTATATTTTATTTGTTTTTATATAATTATGTAAATTATTCATTTATACATCATATACTATGACATGTAAATAAAATACCCTCTATATATGTTATAGATGTATAGAAGATATACATCTTCTTTATCCATTCTATATTGTGTATTGTATACTTGGGTTGCTTCCACGTCTTCACTACTGTAAATAACTCTGCAATACATAGGGGTGTGTATATCTTTTTTTAAACTTTATTAATTTTTATAGTAATCTCTGCATTCAACAGGGGGCTCGAACTCACAATCCCCAAATCAAGAGTTGCATGCCCCTCTGACTGAGCCAGACAGGCAACCCTCATATATCTTTTTGAATTAGTGTTTTCATTTTCTTTGGGTAAGTACTCAACAGTGGAATTATTGGATCATATGGTACTTCTATTTTTAACTTTTTGAGGAATGTCTATTTTCCAGTTGTTGTACCAGTTTGCATTCCCATAAGGAGTGCACAAGGGTTACTTTCTTTTCCACATTCTTGCCAATGGTTGTTATTTCTTGTCTTTTTTATTTTAGCCATTCTGACAGGTTGTGATTTTGACTTGCATTTTCCGGCAGATTAGTGATGTTGAGCATCTTTTCATGTGTCTGTTGCCCATCTGTATGTCTTCTTTGGAAAAATGTCTATTCCGCTCTCGTGTCCATTTTTTAATTGAATTGTGGTATTTTTGGTGTTGAATTGTAAACGTTCTTTATATAGTTTGGGTATTAACCCCTTACTGGATACTATCATTTGCAAATATCTTCTCCCATTCAGTAGTTGTCTTTTTGTTCTGTTGATGGTTACCTTCAATGTGAAAAACCTTTTTACTTTATTTATATGTAGAACCTAAAAAAAAACTAAAGAAATGAATAAACAAACAAACAAACAACAGAATCAGACCTATAAATACAGAGAACAAACTGATGGTTGCCAGAGGGAAGGCAGTTGCCGGGATGGGCAAAATGGGTGAAGGGGAGTGAGAGATACAGTCTTTCAGTTATGGAATGAATAAGTCACAGGAATAAAAAGCACAGCATAGGGAAGATAGCTGATGGTATTGTAATACTGTTAATGGAGGCAGCTGGTAGGTACACTCGTAACGAACATAGATAATGTAATGTATAGAGATGCTGAATCACTACGTTGTACACCTGAAACTAATGTAACACTGTGTGTCAACTATATAGAAATTAAATGGCTCAGTCAGTTAGGCTTCTGATTTCCCCTCAGGTCATGATCTCATCATGGATGCAGATCTTGCGTCCCCATTCTGTGGGGATTCTGCTTGCCCTTGTGACCATCCCCCTAGTTATCCACTCTCTCTAATAAATAATTAAAATCTTCAAAAAAAAGAAAATGAATGGGTGCCTAGGTGGCTTGGTGGGTTAATGCCTCTGCCTTCGGCTCAGGTGATGATCCCAGGGTCTTGGGATGGAGTCCCACATCGGGCTCTCTGCTCAGCAGGGAGCCTGCTTCCTCCTCTCTCTGCCTGCTTCTCTGCCTACTTGTGATCTCTGTCTGTCAAATAAATAAATGAAATCTTAAAAAAAAAGAAAACGAGTAATAAATAATTGTATGTACACTATTAAAGCAAGACTTGCATGTCATAATCAGGAGTTACAGTCTTTTTAGTTTTTTAATTTTATTTTTTTTAGAAAGAGAAAGCCTGTGAGCAGGAGGGTGGGGTGCAGAGGGAGAGAGAGTGATCTTAAGCAGACTCCACACTGAGCATGGAGCCTGACATAGGGCTCCATCCCACCACCCTGAAATCATGACCTGAGCTGAAATCAAGAGTCTGATGCTTAACCACCTGAGCCACCCAGGCACCCCCAAGAGTTGCAGCTTTTTAAAGACAATGAGAAGTATTTGGAAACATTATCTTAAAAATGGAAACATTTTAAGATGCCTATTAGGCATCCAAGTAAACTTCACAAGATAAATCAAGTAGAGGAGGAGTAGACCAAGGAAGATAAGCCATTAAGTTGCCAGAAAACTGTACTTGATAATGTCCCAGAAGTTAAGTAAATGACTTGGTTCAAACAGCAAATAATGGTTCACTATGTCATGTTTTGTTCAGTAGGCCAAGTAAGATGTGAACAGAAAATTAGACATTGCATCTGACAACGCAAGGAACCTCAATGAGAACAGTTTCTTAAGGTGTGACTATGAAGGTCCAACTGAAGTGGACAGAACAGTAAATGGGAGGTGATAAAATTAGAAAATAAAATTTCAAAAAAATGTGTTGTGAAGATAACTAAACAAAAGGAAAATAGTGGCTGGAGAGAGACATGATATCTGTCCTTTTTTAAAAAGATTTTATTTATTTATTTATTTATTTATTTATTTATTTATTTGACAGAGATCACAAGCAGGCAGAGAGGCAGGCAGAGAAAGGTGGGTGGAAGCAGGCATCTTGCTGAGCAGAGAACCTGATGTGGTTCTCAATTCCAGGACCCTGGGATCATGACCCGAGCCGAAGGCAGAGGCTTTAACCCACTGAGCCACCCAGGTGCCCCTGATATCTGTCCTTCTTTCTTAAGTTTTGCCCTATAAGGGCTTACCTATGTGCTAAAGGGAATTATTCAATAAAGTAAAAGAAAGTGATGTGGTAGAGAGAGGGGATGATGGTAGACACAAGGTTCTTGAGTAAATTAGTCAGAATAGGATCCAGTTCTCAAAGGCAGAGGATTGGCTTTTGATAAGACTAGGAAGCTCCTTCCATTGTATCTGAAGAAAAGACAGTGTAGATGAGTAGAGATAAAGGTGGGTCTCTCTCTCTCTCTTCTCCCTTCATGTGTGTGGTGTGTGTGTGTGTGTGTGTGTGTTTACAAACCTTGTATCATATCAAACTTATCAATTTGTAACATTTGTAGACACAATTTTGAATTGTGTCTACACAGATCCATGTGTTCTAGTTTCAAATGTCAATATAGAAAACTGTAATTATATGAAGCATATACATATGTCCCTTTTAGCTGTGATCCTTCGTATAGCACCAGTCATTTTAATCTGGGAACTTCTATGACATGGTATTTAAAAGTGTGACTTGGGGGTGCCTGGGTGGCTCAGTGGGGTAAAGCCTCTGCCTTTGGCTCAGGTCGTGGTCCCGGGGTCCTGGGATCAAGCCCCGCATCAGGCTCTCTGCTCAATGGGGAGCCTGCTTCTCCCTTTCCCTCTGCCTCCCTCTCTGCCTACTTGTGATCTCTGTCTGTCAAATAAATAAATAAAATCTCAAAAAAAGATAAAAAAATAAAAGTGCGACTTGGTTAAGTCTTTTGTTTAATTCATTATTCTGAAGCCTCAATGATTCCATGTAATCTGAAGATTGATATTCTTCACTTTGGGGAATTTTCTGTACTATTTCTTTGATTAGTTCCTCCTCTCCAATGTTTATTTTCTCTCATTCTGGAAACTTTATAGTTGGATATTCCACGGATTATTTCCGAAATGATCACAACTTCATTTCTTACTATCCCTTTGGTTGCCTGTGTATTCTGTTTTCTAGTAGTTTTCCTTGACTTTAACCCCAAAAACATTTTTGCTTTTAAAAAAACAAAGTTTGGGGGCACCTGGGTGGCTCAATGGGTTAAAGCCTCTGCTTTCCGCTCAGGTCATGATCCCAGGGTCCTGGGATTGAGCCCCGCATCGGGCTCTCTGCTCAGCAGGGAGCCTGCTTCCCTCCCTCTCTCTCTGCCTATCTCTCTGCTTGCTTGTGATCTCTGTCTGTCAAATAAATAAATACAAAATCTTTAATAAATAAATAAATAAAGTTTGTAAGATATTTGACATTTCCTAGAGCTCTTATTTTGATCTCCATTCCTTCTTCACAGCCTTTGGCTCCTCCTCAATCTTATGTCTCTGAGTACATTAATTACTGTTTCTTTGAAGTTTTCTTTGCTTTCAACATTGTTCCTGTTCCTTCTGGGCTCCTTAGGCATGATTTGTTTATTGGTTTCTTCTTTTCATGTTAGAGATTTCTCTCAAAAGTTTTGAAATGCTTAGCTATTTGTTCATAATTTTTTAAAAAAATGCTTTTAGGCTCTGTATAAACAGAATACACTGACCAGTATTACAGACTCACTGTAAAATCAGGTAGTTTTGGGAGAACAGTACATGGCAAGATCTAGGTTTTCTCTCTGGAATGGTTCGGTTTATCTAGAGAAGGAACCTCTACATTCCTGGTCTTGGGCAAACACCTGATGGCTGGTGTTCTCTAGCCAGGGAGAAGGAAGAGGCTGGGAAGAGGGTGACAGTTCCTCATGTAGTTGGTATGTGGACCTCCATCGAACAGCCCTCTTTTAATCGTGCACCTCACCTAACTTCTTTCTGCACCAGCTTTTCTTAATCTAAGCCCTTCTCATTCAGTTTCTCCAGAGAGTATGGTTCCTATTCCTAGGAAGCCTAGAAGCTGCCCTTGCCTCACAAAGCCAGGTGGAGGTGAGAACTGGGAGTCTAGCTGGATCTTTTTGTAAACTTCCAAACTGCCGCAGGCTTACAGCCCATCTCCAGCAAGCCCTTTTATAGTCATGGTGCCACAGCTTCCTTTTTCCAGTATTCAAAGAACAAACCAGCTTCCTTCTCACTGTTAAACCACTTGTGACTTATACATGTCTCACCTCTACTTTTTAAAAAAATATTTTATTTTTGAGCAATCTCTACACCCAGCATAGGGCTCAAACTTACAACCCCAAGAAGAAGAGTTGCATGCTTCATTAACAGAGTAAGCCAGGCGCCCCTCATCTCTATTTTGATAAATAAATAAATTCCTACCTTTTCTTTCCATCTTCACACATTGTAATTCAGAATTACAGATCGCTCCTAATTTAATAAGATATGAAGTCAGTGTTTCTGCTTCTGAGCAGAGGCAGCAATATTGCTAAGTTTCCATCTGACACCAGAAAACAGAAATTATTTAAATTCAACACTAACAATAAAGTTCTTTTTAATAGTCAAGCTTCTTAAAAATATTGTCTTTCTGGAGATCTAAATTAGTAGCAATATACCCCCATACCCATGCTGTGCACTAGTTTTTGTTCTAGATATTAATCAGAGTAGTATGGAAAAAATAGCATCCTTCTTGAATCTGTGTACTTAAAATCCAGAAATGTCACTGTTGCCTGAAAAAAGAAGAAGAAAGAGAGGAGGAGAGGAAGAAGGAAGGAAAAAAGAAAGAAAGAAAGAAAGAAAGAAAGAAAGAAAGAAAGAAAGAAAGAAAGAAAGAAAGAAATAAATCTTCAGAACCAAAGAGGAAAGCAACTAATTCTGCTTTCCTGGTGAAATAGGGAGGACTTAATAAAGGAACTGATATTTTTACCTGTATATTGAAAGATCTGCCTACTTTTTTTGAAGGCCTTTAAAGAGGGGATTATATATCACAAGGGAGTGGAAGCAAGAAGGAGACCAACGTGTTCAAAGAAAAATGAGATCCTTTGGAGGACAAACATGAGATAATGTATGAGATTTGGGGAAAAGTTTAAAGTTTACATAAATTCAAAGAAGCATTATTTTTACTGGTACTGATTCTACCTTCTGCCTGGAGTTTTGGATCTTCTCCATGAATAACATGCATTCCTAATGGTCTAGTTTATAAGAACCCACAAATCCACTTCAAGAGAGCCCCAGAAGATTCAATTCCATTTTCACAAGTATTACTTAATAAAGAACTCATAAAATGTCTTTTGTTTATTCTTCCACAGTTAAGATTTAGGTTATAGTTGATGGTTCTGATGCATTGTGTAGACTCCCCTGAACACACCTGATTTCAGCCCACCAGTGGTGGACAGTGCCAAATACACTGCCAGTGCCCCAAATCTTGAGTGCCCCTCTGCTTTGCTGCTTCTAGGCCTTCTCCTAAGCCACAGGAGGCCACTCACCTGCAAGCTGACCCAACCTACAAAGGTAGGGGAATTAATCCCTTGAGAGCAATCTTCTACAAATGGAAGACAGAAGTCTTGATAAATGCCCCTGCCTTCCTATTTTGTATGGAGACAATGTAATGCAGGTCCGTGGTGGGTCTGAGCTTCATTTGCTCACAGTGGCGACTGGAACATCAAAACTCACAGCTGGCTACTTTACCCTCTTTTTCCCTCATTTTTACCCAATCTTTTAGTTCTGCTCCTTGAAATTTCCCCTTGAATAATTTACCTACACCCATTTTCTTCTCTCACGTTGTGCTTCTGCAAAAATTCAAATAAAACATATACTTAACTAATTATGTGCCTCTACTAATTACTTTTTTTTTTTTAAGTAGGCTCCATGCCCATTGAGGAGGCCAGTGTGGAGGCTTGAACTGATGACTGTGAGATCAAGACCTGAGCCGAGATCAAGAGTCAGACCTGCTCAGTTGACAGAGCCAGCCAGGCGCCCCTCTTTATTTATTTTTATTAACTCCATATAATTTGCAACATCCAGCCTTTTCTATCTCTCTATCTTAAAAACTGAAGAATAATTTAAAAATACACGTTTTTTAATTTCTTGGCACTGATTACTTATATTTAGAAGATTCTCCAGTGACAGACGAAAAAACACTGAACTAAGAACCAGAAAACCCATATTTTAGTCTTAGATTTTGTAGTACCTAGTGGTGAGACTATATGAAAACAATTGTATCTCTCTAAAGCCCTAGTTTCCCAATTTATTGAAATGCAGGAAATTATGTAGAATGTTATTCCTAGGCACTGATTTTATGAGTCCATGAAATTATAGAGGCAGGCCTGCTTTGGTTGAAGCTGTCAATCAGTCATGTTGCCAGGTGGTCAGTTGGTCATGGTTTGGTCATGGTCACCTGCACCTGTGGCCATGCCTGGAGCAACTTCTCCCCAGCATCCAATCTAAATCTGTCCCTTGCTTGAACAGTCCCTAATGCCTCTATAGCCCGCAGCTTTAAATATATGTAATATTTGATTTGTGTAATAAGAGCTAACCCTCTTATACAATCCTCTTGGGCAACACACATGAATATAAGTGACCATTTATTACTCAACAGTGACTCCAAAGGTGACGTTTCAAGACAAAAGGGACAGGGACACCCAGTGGTGGGGTGGAGCTGAGAGGCAGGAAAGGTTTCACTGCATTCTGCAAACCATCCCATGGACCTGGTTGCCAATTCAGCTACACTGAATGCTGGCTCTGACAGAAGGCATTAAAAGGAGAAAGTAAAATAGTTCCTTTGTTCTGAGCCTACATATGCTGAAAGGAAATTCCTGCTCACAGCAGGTGATTAAACAAGCTTTATTAGAGGCCATTACATGAAGTCACTGGCACTGCTTTGTTGCAATAAAATGGTTCATTTTCCCGTTTTCTCATTCTTTAACTTTCAAATGGTATTAATTAGATTTATCAACAATTTGGTAACACCAAACTGGCTGCCAGATCTTACAAGAACAATTTTACAACCTGTTCTCTTAAAGCAGTAGTGTAAAATTATCAGGCAAATTCCCCCTAAGACAGAGGAGAATGGATTTATGTCTTGGAAGGGGATGACGGTGTAGTTCAAAGTGTTTTACCACAAGCATGGAATTTCTCCAAAGCCGCCTTCTTTTAGTTCCTATGAATTCGCCTACCATTCAGTAGTAAACTTCAACTTATATTAATTTCAACATAATGTATGGAATTATTTACCAGTTCCACTACCCCATCAAAATGTCTATGGAAGAATAATGTAATTTGGATTTTATGTTTTATTCTTGCACGCCTCATCTTTTTACAAGGATAAAATAGAAATGTTCCTCCTTCTTCCAATGATGTCTTTACACTGTTCCTGTACCATATATTCAACCTAGGAGAAAGACTTTCCCATTCATTATGAAGTCTATATTTGGGCCTCTGAAATCCTATACCATGTATAAACATGAATTCAAATGTCAACTCCATTATCCTTGTAAGAGAAACACAAGGATCAAAATTCACTGCCAAAGAGTAAAACTAAGAAAAGGGGTGTGTGTGTGTGTGTGTGTGTGTGTGTGTGTGTAATATTATGGTCTTTGTGTCTTCACCCTTCAGAACTCCTATGTTGAGCATGATAGCTTTGCACCAGCTGAAAAAGCCCCAGAATCCCTTTTTACTGCTGGCTTCTGACCTACCACAATAGGTAGGGGCAGGTTCAAAGTGAGCACATAATGTGCAACAGAAACATTCACTTCTCTCCCCATATTCCTTACTCCCCTGAACCTCACAAACTCATCCTTTTACTCTCTTTTTCTTCCTTTTATTTTACAAACTCATTACTGTCTGCTTTAGAGTGCATTTTTTAAAAGATTTTAATTTTTAAGTAATCTCTACACCAAACATGGGGCTTGAACTCACAACCCTGAGATCAAGAGTCATGTACTCTATGAAGTGAGCAAGCCAGGTGCCCCAGGAGCACATTTTTATAATTTTGTTTCCATCTCATATTTTCCTGTATGGTAAATACCACTGTTTTGGTGCACTGAAGTAAGGCAGAGATATTCTTCCTCCTTCCCCGTTAGCTACTCTCTTTGAATTTTGTATTAATAAAATCATTACATTTCTTTGCCTAATCAATTATTACTCTGCTACACATAAATTCAGTGAGTTTGATGGCAAAAATCTGCCAAGCACTTTGGATCTCACAGAATGGAAACCTCCATACAAATGTCTGTTATGATTTCTATTAGATGAAGACACTGTAAGGTATGTTTTATTGGCCCATTAATAAATGACTGGAGTGGTAAAGATATCTGGCTAGAAGCCCTCTTTTTTTGCAAGCACGAAAGATGTGGGTTAATGGAGCAATTAAACATACTTTTATATCCCAGGGCTGTAATAATATTGGGGAAAAGTAAGCGAACTACTAAAAAGGAAAGACAACTGTAAATACAGAGCAAGAGCTAGAGGCTGGACTTCTGTAAAAGTGATAAAGAAATATATGACAGAATTTCAAACAGTTGGCAATTTATAGGGCACCAAAATTGATATCTTTATATCTTTTCTTGTCAAAAGAGGTATCTTGTTTTACTGAAGAAAAAGAAATATAAAGTGGAGAAATAGTCCAACAAAAGAAGTAGACAATAGTACAGGATCAAATCATATGAGGGAACAGAGGTCCAAAAGCATTTTAAGGAATATTAGCAGTTATCTGATCGCCAACTGCAGGTATAGGAGGACTGTTCTGAAGATACAGATGTGAGAGTTTGTAAAACGAAGGGCAAGGGCCGAGAACTTGCATCCCTAGGACGGTGCACATTGATGTCATGTAGTCTTTGCTCAGTGATGGGTAATATGCCCATATTAGCATGCCCATCCTTGGTGACAGTGGTAGTAAAGGTGATAGAATGATTGGACTTATTGGGCAGTTTCTTGACAAAGCTAAGTTGAAGAACAGAGATCAGTGGAAGATTTACTCATCCTGATGTCAGTATCATGTACTTCTTTGTTTTTCTCCTTTTTCCTACGCAGCCTGTTTCTGAGACATCTAATCTCCCCTCCTATCTGCCACCCTGATGCCGTCTGATGCTTCTACCATCCGGGCTTAGTGCATTTGTTATGATGATCTAACTTCTTAGCTCCTACACCCTGGAAGCTGAGGGTTCCTACAAATAGCTGCCTAACCATAAAAATCTTGTGGCATTAAAAGTTAGCTGAGACCTCAGAAGAACTTGCAGAATTTTCGCTTAATTTTTTTCAGCTTCTTCTCTCAGCTGCCTCAGTGACTTTTCCAAAGATCTCTGTTCTTTACTGGTCTCTGTTAAAGATCCATCCTCCACACTACCAGGGACAATTTATCCCCTAATTCATGAGTTCTACCTGGCTTAGCCATCATGCATGAGCTCTTACCATATTCATCCCCACCAATTACAAGCTGTGTGTGTGTGTGTGTGTGTGTGTGTGTGTGTGTAAATCTTGGCCTGAACTCAGCTGCAGAAGAGTTTTGTACCCAAAGGAAACACAGTTTTTATTTCAAAACCATTGAAGAGTAATAGAAGTCTGTATTGAATTCCCCAGAGGAAGCCCTAGCAGGGTTATACAAATAGGAAGATGTCCTAAGACTTTCCCAAACTTCTACTAATCATTACAGCTACTGCACGAACATCTCTTATATGTGGTTCTTGGAAAACAAAAACAAAAACAAATTGCCTGTGCCTTCCTCACCCAAATGATTTTCTCTCCAAGAGGAGTACCATGTCTTTCTTATGGATCTCAAGTTTACTTGTGGAGATCTCTTCCAATCTGCCCCACCAAAGGTTCTCTGTGGCAAGTCACAGAGTAAGCAAATACTCCTTCTCAGAATGGAATGAAAATCACGAGATGCTCTAAGTATTTGTGCTTCTATATCCATGCTTGTCTTTGCCTTTTCGCCTCCAGTTGTAGAAGACAATTATGCCAGCTCCTTTCAACTAACCCTGCTATTTGTTCCTTTGACCACAGGTCTTTCTGTCTCCACGACATTATCCATCAGGACTTCGGACTTCTACCTTTGTAAACAATATATTTTTTAAACTCTCTAGGTTCAGTAATGAGGAAAAAAAAAGTTTTAGAATGGGCAAAAGAACTGAACTGACATTTCACCAAACATGTACCATGACCATTAAGCCCATGAAAAGATGCTCAATGTTAATAGTCATCATGGAAATGCAAATTAAAACTGCTATAAAATATCACTATGCACCTATTTGGCTAAAAATAAAAAGACTGACCATATCAAGTGTTGGTGAGGATAGGGAGGAACTGGAACTCTCACACACTGCAAGTAGATTAACATGAAATGGTATAGTTTGGTAGTTTTTAAAACAAACATGTACTTTCTGCACGACCAAACCATTCAACACCTGGATATTTATCCTAAAGAAATGAAAGTATGTATTCAAAGAAGATTTGTGTAGAAATGTTCATAGACTCTATGCATATAATAATCCAAACCCAAATGTCCATTAACAGGTAAGCAGATAAACAAAATGTGATACTCAGCACTGCACGAAAAGAAATTAATGACTTATAATAACTACAGCATGACTGAATCCCACTATACTACGCTGAATGAAAGAAGTCAGATCAAAAGGAGAGTATGTCATGTATGAGTCCATTCATACACAATTCTAGAAAATGAAAACTAATCTACAGCGACAAAAAGCGAATTAGCAGTTGCTTGGGAGTTACAGGGGGTGAAGAACAAGGACAGAAGTGTGTGTGTGTGTGTGTGTGTGTGTGTGACTCCTGTGTTTCTCCTTTACTCTCACACTGCTACGACACTCACAAGACCTTTGACACCAGCTATGTGGGTTTTGCACACATCTGGCAATTCTGCAACACTAGCTGGGTGCCTTATATTTCAATGCAGTCCTGGTGCTATCTATTTGGGGTTACCATCAGGTCCCACAGGTTAAGGATTCAATTCCACAAGACTGTTCCCACTTGGGATGCCAATATCAGAAGGCAGCTATGCTAACCACTATACCACCACACAGGGATGCCAATATCGAGTCCCAGGATGTCACCTGTAATTCTGACCAGTGGGCTATAAGTGAGAGTCCTTGTGGCCCTCTCTTTGGATTCAGTAATTTTCTAGAATGGCCAAGAGAAGTCAAGGAAATGCTAAGTTACATTTACTGGTTTATTATAAAGGTTATAATAAAGGATACAGACAGGATATAGTCAGATAAAGAAATGCATAGAGTAAGATATATGGGAAGGGACATGGAGCTTCCATGCTCTCTCTCTTGGCCACTCTCCCAGTACCCCCATGTGTTCAACAATCATAGAAGCTCTCCAAATCCCTTACTATAGGGGTTTTAAAGGAGGCTTTATCATGTAGGCTTGACTGACTATTAACTTCATCTTCTCCCCCTTGTCCCTCTCTAGAGAATGGGGGTGGACTGATACTGAAAGTTCTAAGCTTCTAATCATGACTTGGTCTTTCCAGTGATAAGCCCCCATCTGGGAGTCTACTAAGAGTTGCCTCATTAGAACCAAAGACACTCCTATTACCTAGGACATTTCAAGGGATCTAGGAGCTCTGTGTCAGCAACCCAAGTCAAAGACCAAATATAAGAACAAAGATGCTCCTACTGCTTTTATTACTTAGGAAACTGCAAGGTTTAGGGGTTCTGTACCAGGAACCAGGGGCAGAGATCACTATATACATGTTTTTCTATTATCTTATTAAACACACACACACACGTCAAAACTTATCAAAACTGTACTTTAATATGTACATTTAAGTTAATATCAGTTATACTTCAGTTAATCTATTAAAATTTTCATACACATGCTTTCCCATTTACTTAACCCATTAAAATTTGATTTCTATCCTTATAACTTTGAGAAACAGTTTCAAGAAGATATTTGTTAATATTTGTTATCTAGCTATTAATATATATTATTATATATATTAATATATATTAATATATATAATAATAATATATTGTTATATATATATGCTATAATAATAATATATTGTTATCTAGCTATATCTTCATATTTTAAATCTTTATTTTACCAGACCCCTCTAGTGCATTTGACTATGATAATTCTGACTTCCTGAATTCCTTTAATTCTGCTGACAAGTCTCTGAGAGTTTCTGCTCTGTCTTCTGTATGTACTCCCCCTTTCTCTTCCAATTTCTGAATGTAACTATTTCCCAGGATTTCACTGACACCTCACCTCAATTTTAACATTATTCCTGAATATTCTCCTGGATTCTCCTCGACCCAACTATCTCAAAGACACAGGTGACCCACATTTACATCCCTAGCATGAGACACACACTAATCTTCAAAGTGTTATTTCTACATGCTTGATGGACATCTCCATTTTCATTTCCCAAAAGAAAGTGAACACAACAAAGGAAACATTGAAATCATCTTCACTCTTAAAACCATTCTCTGGAACCAACAGTCTTTTAAAAATATCATTGCCCACCTCTCCCCCAGGAATCAGCCTTGAGTTATCCTTTGAAGTCACTTCCTCATCATTTCTTGCTTATGTTAACTGAAACAGCCTCCTAAGTAACACCCTGCTTCTAGCCAATTCCCCATTCAGCCCATGCTTGACACAATGGCTGCCATATTTGTTCTTGAGGTGAAAACCCTTCTGGGGTGCCTTTTTAACCACAACAGGAAATGCAAACACCTTATCCTGGTAATCAAGACAAAATCCTCAAAGATCTGGCTCTATTTTACCACAATAGGAAATGCAAACACCTTATCCTGGTAATCAAGACAAAATCTTCAAAGATCTGGGTGTATCTATCTTGTTACCAACCATCTACACTTACTTCTACCACAAACACTCTTCTATGCTACTCTCAAACAGCTTTTAGTTCTGTACACACATCATGCGACATATCGCTACCATGTTATTATTACCATTATCCTTCCTGCCTCAAATGCTCATTCTTATTCTATTTTTCTGGATAACTGCTGGTTGTCTGCTAAGATTTAGAACAGATCATTCTAAATCACTGAAATTATTATTTATTTACTTATTTCCTTACTTGCTGACTTATATATCAGAAGACTATGCCAGCTATAGAGTTTTGGAGTTGGCAGAGGGGTGGAAAAAAAGACTGACAAATGAAAATTGTCTTGTAGTTAAAATAATGTTTGTGAAGACTTAAATATCTAAATATACTTAGTAACAACTTAAAGATACAACCAAACTTAAAGAAAGTTAAAGAACTTGAGTCAAGGTGAAGGAATGATGTGGGGTGAGTTCTAATGCCAATAGTGTTTGTGAATCCTGAAGCCGAATGCCCTCCCTGAGCTCTGAGAGTCCAGAGATAAGAAATTGACTTCATGGGTCTGTGTACTTTGATTTATCTTTGGTTTAAAGGAAGTTTAATTCTGGCACTCATAAAAAGCAAAACAACTATATGGAGCCATATAAACTTACTAAAAGATACACTTGTTAAAAAGCACACCCAGTCTTTTGCAGAAGGTACAAAGATGAAGCTAAAAAACAATGAACTAATTAGGTTTTAAGTCAGCTTGCTAATACACCTGAAACTTATGTAACACTGTATGTTAACTAACTGGAATTAAAATAAAAACTTTTAAAAATTTAAAAATAAATAAAAATAAAATAAGGTAGGCTGGCAGTATCAAGGATTGCTCTATAGCTTCTGGCAGTCCTTTCTCAAGTAACTTGTATTCTCGTTTATTCATTTTGACTACTTCCACGGTTTTCCTATTTTATTGTTAAATTTTGACCAAATTTTGAGAGTACGTAAAATAATAAAACTTACTTTCTACTCATAAGGAACCTACAGTTTAGAAGAGGCAAATGCCTTTAGTACCTGCTATTTCCATATGTTCTCAGCTAAATTGAATTCAGTCTTAGATCAGGTTTAGGATAGTATAGATAGGTATAAATAACAATGTAATCAGCTATACAGATTAATATATTTTATGAAGACAGTGATATAGGCAGTGATGTAGATTAGAGTAGAATTATAAAAGGGTGCATAAAATTATCTGAGTTGGAGACTCTGTCATCGCTAGAAAGAGGCAATGCTTCAAAATATGTTACACATTAATCTTAAGAGCAAAGGGAAAACGTAGTAGAGATTGTGAGCATTTTTTTCTGATATCCACTTTCCTTGTCTTTCTTATTTCCAAATCTCCACAATTATATACTGACCAAGGACCACATTTCATAGCCTCTTTTGCAAATGGAGCTGCCAATAAGATATAACGGGGTAGGTGGATCCTTTTGACCATAGAGTGGGCTCTCCCAGGCTAGAGATTATCCCTTTCATCCTCCCTTCTTACCATGCCCTCCTTATACTTGCTTTCAGCACAGACATTAATATAGGAACCCCAGCAGCTATCATAGACCATAAAGAGAGCTTGAAAATCTCTACAAATTTCTGGTGGAGCAAAAAGCTAGAAGGAACATGCCTCCGCTGGGGACTGCGGTATTACCATACTTTGAGATTATTTTTAGGTTGAGCTAAATAAGCCTCCATCTTGTCTAATGTTGAGGTTAATTTGAGGCTTTATTTCATACATATCACATTTAATCCTAAGAGCATCCATATAGGAAGAGGATAGCAAATCCAGGTAAGAGTCAAGAAACTGACCTGACCACTAGAGAGTCAGACACCACTGTCCCTGACAAGTACTGACACAACTCCATTTCCAGCCTCCCCTTTGCAATTATAACTCATTTGAAATGTCCTTAGACTCGTTTAACACATAGCCTCCAAATGCAACTCTCCATTATTGACATTCATAACAATCAAGACAACTCTTCCACAGAGAACAACTAAAAATTATAGATTAAAAAATAGTAATAATAATAAAAGACATTAAACAGCTCTCAATGCAATCTAGATTCAGGGACAAAGATCTCGAGAAGAAAAAGGCACATTTGGGTAGTCCTGACAAAATTAATTTCTTTTCGAGACATTCCTTGCCCTGAGCCAAGGGGCTGATGTTGATGGACAAACTTGGGAGTCCCCAGGTGAAATTCTGAACTGGCCTCAATACACAGAGGATAAGGAGAGTCCAAAGAGAAACAGAGGACTCCAGATTGGTAGGTGGCAGGTTTAACGAGCAAGGGGATTTATCTATGAGGCTTGTCTTGGCTGGCCACAAGCCAGGAGATCTCTGTACCCACCTGCCAGAATCTTAAAAGTTTATATACAGGCCTTCCCAGACTTCCGTCACAAATATAGTGTCCTAGTGGTCCAACCATACTTGATTCGCTTAAGACTACATCCTTAAATTGGCTCCAGCTATGGGAGCATAAATTTGTTTCCTGTTGGTTTACTTAAGTACAACTATCCCATCACCTGAATACTATTATTTGTAGGCAGAAATCATCACTGTGCACTGTCGTCATATTGCTCGCAGAAATGGGCAAAAACCTCGGGGCACCAGTCAGAAAAACTGGGATATGGGACAGGTGGAAACACTTTCTTGCAAATGAGGCTGGCGCTCTGGAGGGCGCGAGAGCAAGAGCCCCACGAGCTGCCCACTGACCGGAACCAGCCGGAAAGGGAGTGCAAGATGGTGCCCCCCCCCCAAAAAAAAAGGAAAGGAAAAGAAAAAAAATAAGAAAAGAAGTAAAATGAAAAAAGGAAAGAAAAAAGGCACGCCAAAAAAGGGCGAGGCTTTAGGGAAGATGTGAACAGGAAAGGTGGCTCCCGCGAGCTCTGTCTTGGTGAGTCCCCCAGCACCGGCTGCCCCTCAGGCCAATGCTCGCCTCAAAATTACCAAATGAGCCCCTTTCTCAAGAAGTCTGGGCGCTTTGAAAAACGGCAGCTTCTGAGCTGGGCCCTGGCTGGGCGAGTCTGCATGCGGAGGCTTTTGGAGCAGTTTCTCAGTCTGCAACAGCGCCTTTCGGCCCCAGCCTGGGGGCCCCACTGGTCTGCAAAGCCACGTGTTTTGGGGCCTCGTCCTTTGGGTGCTGGTCTTAAACTTGGGGTAGTCCCAGAGAAACAGGAACCCTTGGTTCCTCAGGGAGAAGCTTCAAGTTTTGAATGACCTTAGGGTGAGACTGAGTCTCGGCTTTTCCTACCTGGGACCTCGTGGTTTCTCTCCGGTTTGCTTACGAGAAGGGGCAGCTCCGCCAGTTTTAAAGTTTTTCTGGGAGGAAACAGTCGGGTATACAACTGAATTCGGTGGTTCTGCAGGAAGAAGTGAGCTTAGGCTCTCCGTATGTCGCCATCTTGAACCGGACAACCTGGCGCTTTTTTGTAGGGGATGGGGGTGGGGAGAGAAGGCCCAGAGGAAATAATCTGTGGGAATGACTCCTCCCGTGCCTCCTCTTAGACTTTGCAGCCGTGTGTTGGTTGCTTGTAATAGCTGAACATGTAGTTTTATATATTCTGTCCATATTTTGTAGTTACTTTATGGTAGAAAGGTAAGTGTGCTATCTTGTCCATAACCAAAGTTTTATTCATTTTTTTAAAAGACTTTATTTATTTGGAAGAGAGAAAATGAGTGGGGAGCGGGAGAAGCAGGGTCCAAGCTGAGCAGGGAGCCAGACATGGGGCTAGATCATGACCTGAGCCCAAGGCACACCCTTAATCAACTGAGCCACCCAGCCACCCGCCCCCAGTCTTACTTAATAATTGAATACATGAATACATCTTATGCTTATCCTCTGTGTGTGTTTGCTTATTTTTAAGTAGGCTCCAGACCCAAGTGGGGTTTGAAATCACAACCCTGAGATCAACAGTCTCATCCATTACCTACTGAGCCAGCCAGGCGCCCCAGCCCGTGTTGCCTTTTTTTTTTTTAAGCCTAAAAGGTTAAGATTTCAAAATGTTTTTATCTCTAGTTTATCCTCTTTTTTTAGGATCAACATCTAAAATAAAGAACTCTTGGGGCACCTGGGTGTCTCAGTGTGTTAAAGCCTCTGCCTTCGGCTCAGGTCATGATCTCAGGGTCCTGGGATCCAGCCCCGCATCAGGATCTCTGCTCAGCAGGAAGTCTGCTTCCCTTCCTCTCTCTCTGCCTGCCTCTCTGCCTACCTGTGATCTCTGTCTGTCAAATAAATAAATAAAATCTTTAAAAATAAAATAAAATAAAGAACTCTTTGGGTTTGACTCTTAGCATCATAAATTATCACTGCCCCTGATTTGATTCATTCTCAGATCTAATAAGTATCCCTTTTATATTTTCCATATATATATAACTGAACAATAGGGTACCAAGCTTAAAATTAAACACTATTCTGATCTAGAATGAACACACTTACCAAGACACTTGGGGAGGCTCTGTCCAAACTGTTAGTTTCAGTTTGTTCAGTGCTGATATACAATTTACATTTACCTTGTCCATAAAAATAATGAGAAAGTTAGATGGAATTGGGAAATGCTACATGTATGAGTTTAATGAAGAAAGTAAAATGAAGCAAGTCTGGTAAAATATTTTCATTAAATTGTAGTTGTTTTGTTTTCAGACTACTGGCAAATGATTCATTTCATGATCTTCTCTAGAATATTGCCAGTAATCCATATGACACTTAATCACTATATAGATAAGAGAATCTACCTTAAAATAAAAACTGGAATATTTCTATATGCCCATTCTTCAAGCCCCTTGTATGTTGCGTATGGATTTACCAAATATTATCAAAGGTACTCCTATTCCCACTGGCAAATAGCAATTCTATGTGATGCAAAAGATATTTTAAATTTGAATTTATCTTACTAGCTATGCAATGAGTGATTTACCTAGTCCTTTAAATTTCTGTCCTCCTTTATTAAATGGGGGTAAAATACTTTTTTGAATGTTTGCTTTGAAGATTAGGGAAATATATAAAGGCGACTATTATATTTCCATTTGAGAGATATCCAAACAAATGGCCACTATATCAATAGTTATTATCATTCCAGTATTCTGCATGTAATTCACCTGAGCTTGGATATTTGGATTTAAGTAGCCACGTGGTTTCTCACTAGGTTTTTCCTATTGTGACCTTTATTTTCTCTAAGCAATGCCTAGTGTCTTCTAAAGATTGTTCTACCTAGAAGAGAATATGTAGACTCAGAATGGAATTTGTATACTTCTATTTCTCTCTTAACATGACTTATTTTCTCAAAGAAGAGCTCTTTTCCTGTTTATTTTCTTGCTCCAAATAGATTAATGAAATCATTTTGCCTCTTTCCTTTTTATTAAAAGTTTCATTTCATACTATGCTCTTACTCCTTTTTTTTTTCTTTTCTCCCCCATCACCGCCAAGAGTTACCATTATTGCCTGTCCTTCCTTATGGGGTTCTCCTGTAAATGTTCCTTACATGATCTTTAAAATAACCTTCAGAGTGCTGTGCAGCAGCCTTGTTGGTGTCTCTGTAACTCTGGCATCTTTCCACTTTTTCCTTATTTAGTTTGCTCAAAGAGTATAGTAAGACATTGCTTTTCCCTGCCTACCTCTTCTGTCTCCGTTTTTCTTTCCCTCTTTCTCTTTGTAGCTTCTCATTCCTCTTGAGTTAAATATAAAATTTAAAAGCCCGACTAAGAAGATCGTATCTTTTATCTTACGATTCAGGAAAAAAAAAAAAAGCGCGCGTGTGTGTGTGTGTGTGTGCGCGCACACACGAGTGCGTCTTTTTAAAAGCATGTTTCTCTTTCACTCCTAAGGTGTCAACTTCTGGAGGAGGAAAAACCAGGTCGTCCTCTCTCTGTTAACATTGTTCTGCATGAAGAGACTCTCAAGAAAAAAAAAAAAAAAGAAAAGGGGAAAAAAAAGGCGTCAGGCTGCTCACTAAAGAAAGGTTCTCAACAGTGTCATTTATTGTAACTGAGCCGGGTTTCTTGCAGCCATAAGTTGTGTCCAAGAATCCACTTTCTTTCAATCCTTCTAAGGAGTCCAAGCAAAGCAGTTTGGTAGAGAACACAGCAAAACTAACTGACCAACAGAAATCTGTCCTTGAAGTGCCGGGGCCACGCAAGCCCGGAGGCCCCGGGGCTGTCCCGCAGCCTGGTTCCTTCGACACCCCCCACCCCCACCCCAGGCGCAGAATGCCGGCCGAGCCCGCACGCGGGAGCCGAGCAGGGCGCCAGCGAGGCAACTGGGCATGCTCAGAAGGCGGGCAGGTTTGGGTCTCCAGCAGGCAGCTTGTGCATTACCCCGTGCTCGCAGTCCTGGGAGGAGGAAGGCGGCGAGCAGTAGCCTCGACCGCCACCACCAGGCAGAGGAAGAGTTCGTGAGGAGGGAAAGACCTCCTCCCACTTGGAGTGCCTGGTGTCTGGTTTTGGAAAAAGAGAATACAGAATAAAGGAGGAGAAGGAAAGAAGAAGGGGGAAGAAAGTGAGGAGGGAGAGAGGGGTGAGGGGGGAAGACGAGAACAGTGAGGGCCGGTGCGTGCAGGGAGCCTGAGGCGCGGGGGCGACCGTGCCGAGCCAAGAGCGCTGCCGCTTGGGCAGGTGCCGGGCCGCTGCCTGGAGGCGGCATGTGACGCGGCCGCAGCTGCCCGCGGGCGGAGCGCTCTCGGACCCGGGAGCGCACACCGCGGGGCAAGTCGGTGCCATCCGGATCCCCACGCTCCTTGGGAGTTCTCCGGCGGCAGCCTCGCTTCGGCAAAGACGCGCGATGAACCGAAGGGCGGCTCCGGGCATGGGCGTGTGGTCCTAGGACACTCTCTGTGAGCGCCGAGCAGCAGGCGACGAAGGGACGGCGGACCAGGCGCCTCCCGCCTGTCGGGGAGGCGCGGGCGACCGCCGTGGGACAGTCACCTGGAGCGCAGCGGCCAGGTAAAGACGGTGCTTGCCACCCGGGCGCTGGGCAAAGCGGGGGGTGGTGGCGGCTGACCTGGTTTCTTGCCTCATCGCGCTGCGAAGGGAGGAAAAAGTTTTCGGCCCGGGTAGGAAACGTCTTTGCTACGGGGAATGCAAAGAGGGTTCTGGAGAGGGTCGAGAGAGCTGGTCTGTCGATTTGGGGGGCTGGTAGAGGGAACTTGAACGCAGAGCGCGATCGTGTGCAGACTTGGAGCCTGGGACCGAGGGTGGGGAATGCGGGGTCACAGCAAGTGTCGGGAAAAGGACGGCAAGAACAGGAGCCGCGGCCGGGAGAGAGCGGGGGACGCCCCAGCCGGCTCTCCTCAGCTTGGATTCTCTGTCTCCGGAATGCCGGATCTGAGGCTCGGAGTGTCCGGACCAGAGGAACTACTCGGCTTGGTGTGTGCTTGTATGCGCGCGCGCGTGTGCGATGTGCGTGTGTGGCTCCCCCCGTACGATTTCCTACCGCTTTTAAGAAGGCTAAGGCAGGCACCCGCCAACCTCGAAACGGGGTGGCTTGTTCGGATTGCGTTTCAGGGGGCGAAGAGGCAAAATTTGACACGTAGTGTAACACCTGGGCCAAGGTGGATAGCCTGGGTGCGCATCTTCACTGATCCGAAGAGAGTCTACACTCGCGGAGCGGGGATCGTTGGACCGCACCGGATCTCCTCTCTGGATCCCTCCTCCAGAACAGCCTCCTGGCAGCTGGGTTGATTTCTGCGCGTTTTTAAAGGATGTGAGGGGCGGGGGCAGTTTAGTAGCAAGATTCACTTGTCGTCTTCGCGCTGTGCGTGTTGGAATTGTGATCCTGTTGGGTGTGCGTGTGTGCAACTCTCCTCGCACGCAGGTTGGAAGTGGTAGAGGAAGCAGGGGTTTGGGAATTGCATCCGTATGGACAGACTACAAGAATGCAAACATTCGTTGGTCTGCAACTGTTGTTTGAACCTGCCTGATGGCTGTAAGGATATGCTGTCTTCGGGCTGTGTTGCGATGTAAAAAGGATGGCTCTTCTTAGGAGGTAAATGTATTTTATCCGAGCGTTTATGCTGTTAAGGACTCTGGTTATGTCACTGTATGCCTCGCACAGACCTTTCATTTCTCTCTTGGCCTCTGAGTTACAGCAGAACAGCTTAAGCCCCCATTTTAGGTCTTTCCGGGTTACTACGTGAAAAATAATCTTTTTTTTTTTTAAGTGTATTTGTTGATGATGTAGTCCCAAGTAATTTCATATTGTGAGATCATTAAACTGCATGAAACATTCATCACTATTTCCTGTGTTTAAAACAATGCTCCTGGATTTATTTGAAAGAGACCCTGCCTAAGAATATATACGTAAGAAAGGGGAGAGCTGAACCTAGAACAGATATGTGCATATAGACAAGACTGTGGTAGTCATGTATTAATTTAAAAAAAAATGAGGTCTTTCTGTTCCAAATGTGGTGGGATAGATATGGCGTTGGTTGCATCCTCTTGTTATGGAAGCTGGTATTGCTAAGAACACGTTGAACATGCCTTCCTCTCCAGTGTGCATTCCACATGACACAGAAGTGTGGTTTAAATCATACTCTCCTGTCACTGAATAGCCTATCTTAAGATTTTGTTTACATGGTTTTTCTTAATTAGCTTAATGTATAATTAGCTATTGTTGAGTTAGAAAGCATGTCATTTTTAAATGGGTTTCCATATGGAAATATAACTTTATCTTAAATGACTAACTTAAAATTAATTACGTTGCAGGTCTGATTTAGGCTGTTTCTATAAACTGGGGGGTGCTAGAAGATTGAGTTTAATATGAAAATATTCATATTGAAATGCCATTTATTTCAATCACAGCAAATATTTATTAAAATGCATGTACTTTAAAAAGAAAAAGAGATTAAAAGGTTTTGAAAAAGTCTTTGACAATGGATATCTTTTGCATGGAAAATTATTGTAAGGCAAAAGTTTAATTTGGGAAAAGGGAAAATGTGTGTGGAATTGGTCAACATATAGAGAAAGAGTGTTGTAAGAGTAGTTCTGCATTAAACCTACATTTAAACTTTTTTTAGGAAACTTTTTAGAGAATTATAAGAATGCACATTATTTTTCTTTTGGGGGAAAATATCACTTCAAAAGTATTAGTTATTTCTGAAGATGACTTAGGTATACTGGAGTTCTTGAGGATGCACCCATTTTCTTTTCCTTATAAAGACAAATGATTTACTTTCTCACAGAAAGAAAATGTGTTGTTTAAGCTATGGTGTGTAAAAGTATGAACTTTCTTTTAGCGGTATTTTAGTTACAACCTGTTGAAAATGAGTCTGGGGAAAAAAACCCATAAAATTCACAAAATTGGCATTTCTCGAATCCACACCAGTAAATTTAATAGAAAGAAAATTAAATGAAGTCATTAAAAGCAAAGTTCCCTTGTGTATTTGCAAATTATAATGTAATAATTTTGTTCATATTTTTACCTAAAATTTCCTTCATTACTTCTCGAACCAACCTACTGTCCTTGCCTAACAAAGTTGTTAATATTGGAAGAATTACTTGCCTACTCCTAAATGGCCTGGGCATTGTCAGTGCAACTATTAAGAAACTCGGTCTTCTTTGCAATGGAGGGAAGTTTATATTGAGAACAGCTGTGATGTAGTGGGACTTCAGATATGAGATGAATGAGTTGTGAATCGTGTGAACATGGAGCCTCTGATGGGCATGCAGAAAGTCGCACCTGTCCTTCACTTGTGGAACCTAATTTTATGTCATAATATATTGTGACCCGTAGCATAAGCCTTACCTTGTGGTTCTGAAGTATTCAGTGAGTAACCAGAAATGTTTTATTTTATACAATACATTTGTGAATTTGAAATATGGTTTTCTTGCAGGAGAATCTTAAAAAGACATACATGACTCCAATAAAAAAAAAATCAATCAAATGCCTCTACCATGGTTATTTTAAAAAGTTAACCAGCTAATAAATTGTACCTTATGCTTAATCCAGGAATGTGATGTGTGTGATGGCCATGAAATATGCCATAGGACTTTTTACCTATCGACCTCATTTAGTGCAGTGGAATCCCTATCCTAGTTACCAGTCTTTTTTTTTTTTTTTAAAGATTTTATTTATTTATTTGACAGAGATCACAAGTAGGCAGAGAGGCAGGCGGAGGGGTGGGGGGAGAAGCAGGCTCCCTGCTGAGCAGAGAGCCCGATGTGGGGCTTGATCCCAGGACCCTGCGATCACGACCTGAGCTGAAGGCAGATGCTTAAACCCACTGAGCCCCCCAGGCACCCCTCCTAGTTATCAGGCTTAATAGAACTTTGGGATAGAATTGCAGCCTCAGTGGAAAGTTTTGATTTTAGGGGAGAAAGCTGAAGAGATCATCTAATCAATTTGACAAGAGACGAAGCCTGTCAGGTTGGAAGTTAATTTCTCATGTCTGATGGACTTTATCTTTTCCATTAAGGAAGTGGTCCTTGTTCAGAAAGATCGAAAGTAGTCTCTCTGAATCCTAAATCAGTACTCTTGGCCCTTCTCCTTCCACCAGCACTCCACAGAAAGTCTGTACAGGAGCCAGAGTCACCCCCATTCAATTGTAACCCCGCATTTGCATCTGGAGGGCTCCCTTAGACTTCTCCAGTCCCTAAAAAGTGCATATCCTAGGCAGCCTAAATCTGCATTAGCATTGCCTTCAAACAAGGAGATAGAGACAGTTTTGTTGCCATGAAACTTTTGAAAATATTGACTCACAATGGGCCTTATAAGAAAGTGGTGTTTCCTCCCCCAGCATTTCTTCCCTGTGCACATTGCAGAGTACTTTTGAGGGTCCAAAGCCATGATGCATGTGAACATGACTTTTGCACAATCTCAAAAGCACTATTAAATGTGGCGCACAATTTAGACCCTTAATATGATTTAACGTGGAACACGGAGAACCAGAGTGGAGGTGTCCCTCTGGCTTGGTAGCTGGCTGCCTTGTGTTCCTTTTTGTCCACACGTTTTGGCAGCCAGTAGACTCCCCAGCCTCTGGCAGGCTCTCCCCTACAGGCTGGCAGGTCTGCTGTCCCACCTGTTGAAACTTCCTTCTCATCCATTCCTGAAGGCCAACTACTCTGGCTGGCATGCACCTTCTTAGACTTTTCTCTGCCGAGCCTGCAGCTCCCCACATTGACACAAACGTGGGATCCACTGGTGGTGACAGCAAGCCAACAGAAGGAATATTTGAGTTCCTGCCATCTCCTTCTCACCGACTGCACCAGCTCGTCCTGAAGCCAGCTAGAATATGAACACTTTGAGGAAAAACAATGATGGGGAAAAGTGGGTAAATAAAATTTGACAAGCAGTAGCAGGCAGATGCATGGGGGCTTTACGCTCTGGCCTGCCCCAGCCCTGTGCTGCGAGAGACTGGGAAGCTGGGCTTCCAGAGTCTTCCACCAGTGAACTCCATGGAAGGGAGTGTGAGGTCGGTGTACCTGCCCTAACCCTAGTGAGCTCTAGTGTTTGCCGTGCCCAGTTGGCCTCAGTTTCTCTTAACTCTCGTCATAGTTGCCATCTCCGAGGCTAGACTTCTTTTATGTTTGCATTTTTATTACTAAAGTTTTGCCTGGAAGGACTTTAGCAATGACCTTGCCCGTGAGCCTCACCCTCACCAAGAACTTCTCTCCAGGAGCATGACTGCATTCTTTCTCTTCTCAGTCTCTGATGCAACCCCAACATGGACAAACCCCCTGGGCCTAAAGTATAGCCACCCTCCTGACAGTGTATAATTTCTGCCTAGAGACCTGTGCTGCCAAGTTCCACTTGACAAATAAAATCTCCTTGTGTGTGTCATTGTTGGCAAGATCAAATCTCAGTTCTCCACACTCCTCCTGGCCACTGTAATTTGAGTTGCTGACTATCCACTACAGAATTAATTCTTCATTAGGTCATTTGTTCTAGCCTAGCCCTAGCTTATTTCCTGTCCTCAGTGTTCCCTTGAAATCTGGCACACCAGCTGAGCCATGACATATGCTACCTTCAGTCACCTCTACTGCAGGAAGTAGTGCTAGTATAGACATCCTGGGTCAGGCAGGATATCCTCCAATGACTGCTGTTCAGATAAAATTCAGGTAAGATTGGGACGCCTGGGTGGCTCAGTTGGTTAGGCAGCTGCCTTCGGCTCAGGTCATGATCCCAGCATCCTGGGATCGAGTCCCACATCGGGCTCCTTGCTCAGCGGGGAGCCTGCTTCTCCCTCTGCTTCTGCCTGCCACTCTGTCTGCCTCTGCTCTCTCTCGCGCTCTCTCTCTCTCTCTCTCTCTGACAAATAAATAAATAAAATCTTTAAAAAAAATTCAGGTAAGATTAAGCCAAAGTAAAATATTACCAGCCTGTTTCAGAGAGGATGGGGCTACCTGATGTCTACTGCAGAGGACCATGCATTTATGGTTGTGAGGTGTTCTTCTGCTAAAGCCTTCTAATTTATGACAGGTAGCTATGGCCCCAGAATTAGATTCCCAGAATATCCTCCCAGTGAGCTTTAGGAGAAGGGATCCATTGACAGCCTTTGTCCTTCTTTTTTTTTTTTTACTTATCACTTTGGAGCAGGTTTCTCACTGGAATTGCCCATGGGACACAGCCTGGAGAGAAACCCAGTTACTACTCAACTAAAAACAACTTCTTACCCACAACCATTTGGAGTTTCAACTAGACAGTTGTATTTGACAGATTCTAAGAACCCACACAAATTTCGAATATTATGGGGTTCTGTGTGTCTATATAGCTATCTATCTGTATCTATGTGTATTCATTGAGAGGTGTTAATGAACACAGCGATTTTTTGGTGATTTTCATTTTTTTTTTTTTTTTACTTCAGAATAGTCTGAAAGCACAATTTCTCTCACGTGGAGACCCCTCAAATTGTCGGCATTGAAAAGAAGTTCTCATCTATAGAATGGATGAGGAGATTCTCCTGCCTTGTTTGCCTGTGAGTCCTCATGTGCTAATAACACATGCCAAGTACATCACCTTGTGGGAAGGGAGACATGTGGGAAAACTAGAATTGCCATGATAGTCCTTCATAGGGAGTCCTCCTGTCTTCCTTCCTTACCCCAAAATCCCCAGCCAACCTTTTCCAACTTCCCTTGAGTACAACTATCCTTTTGCTTTTCTTGTGATAAATTATTTTAAAACCTTTAATTTGTTTAATTCTGAGAAACTGAAAATTTAAGCAACTACAAGCCATATGTCCTTCCTCCAAATTGTGGTTGTACTATCTTTAAGAGTAAATGTGACAATAAAGGATAACCCAGGTAGTATTTATGAAGTTAACTTCATGAGAGTATAAGTAAATTTTAATTTACTTACCTAAGTAGAATAAGTCTGTCTGGCCATGTGCCCGCCTGTCTACCTAACAGTTAATTTATCTATTGTCTCTCTGTGTGTTTCCATCTCTCCTTTTCACTTACACATGTGAGTGTACATTTCTGTGATAACTCTCCCCGACATTGTTCACTGTTTCCTAATGTGTCAGGCACCACGGACATCCTTTTTTGGATTCACAAGAGAGTGAACCAGGACTTTGCCTTCCAGGAGCTTATGATCTGCATGAGTTGAGAGCAGCTTCAGAAATCTAAGACTTGGAAGGTGATGTCAAGAGACGTTTTGATTTCCCATGGCCTAAAACAGAAGAAATTTATTCTCTCATAATTCTGGAGATCAGAAGTCTGAAATCAAGGTGGGGGCAGGTGTGCAATTCCTCCAAAGACTCTTGTGGAAAATCCTTCCTTGTCACCTGTAGCTTCCCATGGCTGTCTACATTCCTTCACTTGTGCCTGCCTCTAGTCTCTGCCTCTGTGGCCACATTGCCTCCTCTTTTGCCATCTGTGCGTCTCTTTCTCTGTGTGCCCATCTTATAAGGATACATGTGATTGTCTTTAGGACCCACCCAGAAAATACATGATAAGCTCCTCCTTCCAAAAGCCTTAACTATCACATCTTTTACCATATTTACAGGTTTGGGGAATTAGGATATGGACATATAGTCTCAAACATATAGTTTGAGAAGCCATCAATTAGCCAGCTGCTGATGTCATTGGTGAACAACATTCTACTTTGTGATCCCCTATAGCATTGTGTGGTCTGGAGGCTTTGAGAAATTAACCTTCACAAGGCGGCCTATTCCCTTTTCAGAGAGCGGTGAGAAGCAGATCCTCTTTATTTTGAGCCAAAAATCTAATTCCTACTGTGCTTGTTTGCCCTCCTAATCATTTTGAGAATTATGAAGAAAATACTTCTGATCTTTCTTCCAGAAGAAAATCCTTAAAGTCCAACAGCTTAAGGATAATGAAACTTGGTCTTTTACGCCCCTTTGAAATTTTCACCTTTATTCTTAATCTATTCATTTGCACGCAATGCCCAAGATCCAACCCACCCCTCCCAATCCCTCCCTGCCCCCTCACCTCCCCCACCACCTCCATATGTCCCCTTGCACATACACACACCCAGTTTCACTACCCTCAGACCCTAACCATTGGTTCTCTGGCTTTCATCCTTACCAGGTTCACAAAAACCATTCTGCCAAGTCACCTGTGACCTCTTAGTCACAAAACGAGTGATCCTTCCTCAGGTGTCCCCTTTAGTCCCTAACCTTACCCCTCCCTTTATTTTCAAAGCATCATGCTTCCTGGCTCTCTTCCCCATGGCTCCTCTGCCTCCTTCCAGCTTCCCCCCACCACATCTCCTGAGCAGCTCAAGGCTAAAAATTTCTCCTCGGTTGACCCCCACGCCTTTCTCACCCCCTCCTCCTTTTGTAACTGTGTTTATTTTTATGGCTTCCAAGGGTCCTCCCCGTGGATCACACCCATTTCATGATCTCCAGGCCTGGCTTGGCTCCTAGAAGGATCATTTCCATGAGCTGGCTGGACCACAGAGCCTTCATCTGTTTCCTCCTCATCCTGCTCTCCTGGGGTTTCCTATTTCTATGAATAGCATGACCGACCATCCTACAGCTCAACATTTCTGAGTAATCTTGATTTATTCTCTTCCATTGCCTCCCACATTTAGGCAGATGCCAAATTGTAATAATTCAACCAAGTAATAGCTCAAACCTCTTGGCTTCTTTTCTTTCCCTATTACCAGCACCTTGATTTATTGCTTTTCCAGCTTTAGTGTGCATTCAGATCACATAGAGATCTTAGTAAAAGGCAGACATTGAATCAGGAGGTCTGGACTGGGGCCTGAGAATTAACATTTCTAACAAGCACAGGTGATGGAGAAGTTGATGCGAGTCCTGCCTTCTGTACACCTTTCTCACACGGTCTCTGAGCTTTCCAGATGATTTCACTGACTGTGCCCTCTTCTACTAATCCATTTGATACAGATCACTTTTATTGAAGACAGAATCTGATCATTTTTCCCTCCTATTGTCAAAAAACTTCTTTGACATCCCCTTCTATTATTACTGAATGACAATTAAATCTATTACATCTGCATTCAGCTGGCATTTGACTTGTTCTGTAGCTTGGATTTACATTTTAAATTCAATTCCAAGTCTCAAGGTCGCCTTTGACTTTACCCTTAGCACTTGCTGTTCTGTATACACTCTGCCATTTTCATGACTTTCATGTGTTCTTATGCTGCATAGAATGCCCTTTCTTCCACATCCTCATGGGCCCAAATTTTAGCAATTTGTCAAGGAATGCTTGAACTGACATTTCTTACTATGAATTCATCTTTTAGTACTTTATGGGATTTTCAGTTTCATCACTGGCCACATTTACTCATTTGTGTGTGTAAATTATTTCAAACACTGGAGTGCAAAGTCCTTGAAAATGCCATGTCTCATTTGTCCTTGTTTTCCCTAAAGGACCCTATACGGAGTCTTCCTGTAAATGCTCAGTATACTCAACAACATATAAAATATGTAAATATAGTACATTGGCTGTTTTCTCATTATGAAGGTAATAGAGATTATACTAAAAACAAACATTACAACAATATATATGATGTTAAAAGTAAAAGTCTATCATGACCCAGTGCCCCCATAAGAAAACTATGGTTAACAATTTGATGCATGATTCTCTGATACTCTTTTAAAGTACGCTGTATACCCAATGTGGGGCTTGCACTCATGACCCCGAGATCAAGAATCACAAGCTCTCCTGACTGAGCCAGCCAGGCACACCAGCCCTCTCATATTTTTCTATATACATCCTCACATCTACTTTATACAAAACTGAGATAATAATCGATTTGTGACCTAACTTTAACTGTAAATCTACCTCCTTATTATTTTTTTTAAATCCGCAGCAAAGTCCATAAAGTCTACTGATTTCATTGCATAAAAATCAATCCACTTCAGATGGCCCAGCAGTATAGAAATACATTTGCTTTGAAATTCTGATCAGCATGTTTTTATTCAGCACTTTCTCTGCCCCCAAGATTAGACACTTAGGATTTGTAAGAGTAAGGCATAATACTCCCCAGTATTATGGCTACACTCATACCTTCAGGCTAATGTTGGCTGGTGGACTGGTGGAAATATAATGGTCACTCGTATTTGATGCTAGATTACAGTCATCATGTTTGATGCCATGTACTTTCAAATAGCTGAATTTTATATTGAAATTTAAACTTTCACATAATTTAGATCTGTAAAGAGCGGATGATTCACTTTGAATTCTGAATGTGGACAATATCTATTTATCTAACATACATGTATATACACGTATATTAGTTTTTGTTTCATGAGTGAATCTAAGCTTAGAGGAAAAAGAACCAGAAAATCTTTAACAAAGACCTAACAAAATCATTTTGTATATTTAACAAAATTGCAACTTAAGGAGAAGTGCCAAGGAAAAACTAAAGGTCATATGTACTATGTCTTAGAATGTCAATAAGTGAATGCACACTAAAAGGCATCTGTTCAGAAGAAAATTCTGTAGAAGTCAAAATCAAAATTTGTCTAAGAATTTTGGAGAGACAAGTTTTTTTTTTTTTAAGATGTTATTCATTTATTTGACAGACAGAGGTCATAAGTAGGCAGAGAGGCAGGCAGAGAGAGAGGTAGAAGCAGGCTCCCTGCTGAGCAGAGAGCCTGATGCGGGGCTTGATCCCAGGACCCTGAGATCATGACCTGAGCCAAAGGCAGAGGCTTAACCTACTGAGCCACCCAGGTGCCCCTGGAGAGACAACTCTTAATAAAGATGACTGTTTGCCACTGCTACCATAATTCTCAACATTTCAAAAATCAGTTTTGTGGTAGAATTCTGGAAGCTCGTTTGCCTTGGTAGTGGGAGGGGTGGAGCCTGTTGGGGGAGTTTCCAGTTGCCTGTGAAGCTGGTTATGTCTCCTGAGGAAAAAACCTGGAAGGAACAATGGCAGAAAGAAGTGGCCAACTCTTGGAGATGAATGTGACTGCTGTGGTCTGAGTTAGTGAAGTTGTATGAAGCTCGTTTCTACATTTTATGTCTTATATTTGAGGAAACCGAGGTCCCAAGACATTACGTGATTCACCCAAATTTAGTAAGCCTGGGTCTTTGGACTCCGTGTCTGGGTTTCTGTGTTCATCCATGCCGAACCTCTCCCCAGGAGTCATCTTGCCTGCTCTCTGTCTGCCTTCTCCTGCTGGAGATCTCAACCGTACTTGGGGCTTTGGTGACAGCAGACCTAATTCTCTTCCCTTGAGTGTGGGACATTGTTTCTGGCACTCTGTTGGACATTTCCACAGAGAATATCACCTGGGCCCCTCTAATGTTCCGTTTGGACATTGAAACCCTTCACCTGTCCTCAAAATATGCCATGCCTCCTGTTTCCCTGTATTAATTGATTGCATCACAACCACCCTGGGATCTCAGGCTCGAACCTTCTGAATTTGTATTTCCTCCATGCCCTCACTGTTCTCGCCCAGTCTCTTCATCCTGATGGATTTTCCTGAGCTATCCCATCCATTCCTTCCCTCCTCTTGCCACTGCCTCTTCCTTGAGGCAGGTGTTTCCCACCTCCCCTTCACACAGTCCCCCGTGGCCTTGAACGTGTCTTCCCGCATTGTCTGCTTTTCCCTTTCCCTGTTCTGTAAGGAGGTCACAATCATTTCCAGTTTCACTCGACCCAAATATCTGTTCCGTCTTGCTTGCCTCCCTCTGCTTTGGCACTGCGGCCCCATCAGCTGGCTGGAGGGTCCTTGCATGGGCCTCCCCTGGCTGCCTCCAGGGGTCCTTGCAGACACCCATGCTTCCTGAGTGGCAGCCCTGCTCTGACTGTGAGCATGTCCACAGATGCTGCAGGCCCACCTTCCCAGAGAAAATTCACCTTTCAATCCTCATGCCCCTCGACTGTATTGTTCCCGTGTTTGCTCTAACATTTTGCTGGACTTGTTTGCACTGGAACCAAATTATGTAAATAGCAGGTTTTTCCTTTAGATTTTCAGTGTCTCATCAGGAGCCACCATTATTTATTTTTCTAGACCTAGGATGTTATGGTGAAATCTGAATGAGTAGCTCGTGAAATCTGCCCCTGTATGGGCAGAGATTTTGATGTTCTGGTTTTTTTTCACTGATAGATCCCATGGGCCAAAAACAGCACTTGGCACATAATAGACTTTCATTATGTATTTGTTGCTGAGTGAATTCTCTCTTACTACTCCTTTTGGAGAGGAAAATTAAATATGAGGTGTGGCAGGTTTCAGTGTATCTTGATAAATGACAAAATGCTTTCTATATTAATAAACAGTAAGCAGTTCGTGTTGAGTATCCTACAGAACATAATTATCCCAGGTCAGGCTCAGAGTTTCACTTGCCTGGAGGGTTGTCTGCGTAGATATAATGGTTACACTGGTGACCCAAACATTTTAAGAGGCACGGTCCTGTCAGGTAACCTCCACATATGGCTCCTCTCACCAACTAATTATACTTTTGAAGTAGTCATTACTGGTTGATCATTCTGAGGGATTCTTGTAACCGCCAGAAAGGTTTAGAAATGGTGATGTTTCAGGACACCTGGGTGGCTCAGTTGGTTAAGCGTCTGCCTTCAGTTCAGGTCATAATGTCGGGGTTCTGGGATCCAGCGCCTGCTTGTCCCTCAGCCCCCCACCCCAGGTCACACAGCTCAGTGCTCCCCCCTTCCCTCAAATAAATAAATAGGATCTTTAAAAAAAAAAAAGGGAATTAATACCCGATAAAAGATGATTGGTAGAGAAAAAATTTTTTTTTAAGTAGTGATGTGTCTAAAGCCATGTAAAGCCCGAGATCGAGTGCACCAGAATCATCTGGGGTGGTTGTTAAAAATACAGCCTTGGGGATTAAAACCAGACCAGCTGAATCAGAATAGGGTCAGGTTCTGTCAGTCTGCATTTTAAATAAATACCTCGAATGCTACTTCTGCTTGCTAAATTTTAAGACCCACTAGTTGAAGATTAACAGTGAGAGAGAGAGAGAGAGAGAGAGATACACTTACTGTTGTTTTTGTTTTGTTTTGTTTTTCCTGAGTAGATTCTGAGTAGCTGGGTTGGCAAAGGGTACATTATCTTAGGCTGTTCACTCTGGTAAGATGAGTCATATTCAATTTAGGGTGTTTCTCAGGCTTTGAGGAAGGGTGGAGTGCTCTTTTCCACTGGAATTTAAACACAATCGAGCAAGGACTGAGATCTCAGGTGTAGAAATAAGATGAAACTCTTTTCATCAAATATACTCCATTGTATCTAAATATATGTTGTGTTTCTTAAAAAGTATGGATATCTGTTCACAGGTGGTATTAAAATAGAAGTTCTTGGGGCGACCGGGTGGCTCAGTGGGTTAAGCCTCTGCCTTCGGCTCAGGTCATGATCCCAGAGTCCTGGGATCAAGCCCCGCATCTGGCCCTCTGCTCAGCAGGGAGCCTGCTTCCCCCCTCCCTGTCTGCCTGCCTCTCTGCCTACTTGTGATCTCTATCTGTCAAATAAATAAATAAAATCTTTAAGAAAAAAAAAAGAAGTTCTTATCTCAAATATAGGCAGTCCTCAACAATTTTTTTCTTTGTTTCTTGATTATATTGTATTATGGAGCTATGATAAGCAGACCATATTTTGTGCATGTTTGTATTGCTATATTTAAGGATTACCTTTCTGAGCAAGTATATCACATATATTATTGATATGAAGAACACAATGTCAAGAAAGTGAGACAAAATAGTCTAGAACTGCTGCATGTGTGCATAATAATTCAGTTATGGATATTCATAAAAATAGGCATAGAATCATTCTGTTCATTGATTAGAAGGTATTCTATATAGATCTAGAAATAAGTAAGTTTTAAAAAGCATGTATAATACATTTGATAGCATTTCACAAATTCAAAGTATTATATTAATTTTTAAGAGAATTAAATAAAATTATCAACCATGCTGTTCTTTAGAATTGTAGAAATTTTTGTGGTAGGCAGCCCACAGTTTGGTCTGTCTCCAGTTCCTCTGCTGGTCATTCACTAGTTCATTAAATTTATTAAGTGCCTTAATTGTTTCAGGCACTGTTCTAGATGCTAGAGATAAAGGGATGAGTAAACAGAGCAAGATGCTGCCTTCATGGAACTTCTGTCTTTGTGAAAATCCATAGGATCTCTAGTCCCAAGGGGTTCTTCTTCTTTTTTTTTTAATATTGTATTTATTTGACAGAGATTACAAGTAGGCAGAGAGGCAGGCAGAGAGAGAGGGGGAAGCAGGCTCCCTGCTGAGCAGAGAGCCTGATGCAGGGCTCAATCCCAGGACCCAGAGATCATGACCTGAGCTGAAGGCAGAGGCTTAACCCACTGAGCCACCCAGGCGCCCCGTCCCAAGGGGTTCTAATGAGGCCTGCCTTAAATTAGTGTCAAGATCAGAGAGATAAGGGTATTAGAACAGCATGTCCAGTTAGATGTGTGACCTTCCTATGCCTTGCTTTTCCCCTACCTTTTAAACTTAGGGCTAAGATTGAATTGTTCTCAAAAAAATATTGAGGGTTTTCTAGAAAAATTAGTCCGCTGATACTGATTTTGGCCACTAGATGGCAGACATCTGCATTTGTGTGTCCAGTGAATGGGTCAAACCTTGAAAAATTAAAATGAGGTTCAAAATGAGCCACTTGCCATGAGAAAAGGTTGTTAGTTCCACATGAGTGAGAGGTAGGGGTTGCTGTTATATTCCATAGATTTCATGCTTTAAATATGACCATTCTCTTCTCCCTGGCATTTAGTTTGTCTTTTGTCTTTTGTTTTGGCATTTAGTTTTGTTGATGTTGTTTTTTTAAGATTTTATTTATTTATTTGACAGAGAGAGAT
>PISX010008348.1:0-82360 GCA_004024625.1 Mellivora capensis | reverse complement strand
AGGTCCCTAGCCTTTGGTACTGTCTCTTGTTCTTTTTTTTGTGGTTTTTCCGCCTTGTCATTTTTTCCAGATAAGATTATATGAAGGAGCAAATAAAATACTAAAAGGGTGGCAAAGACCCTAGGAAAATGCCCTTTAAAGAAAAAATTGAATTAACTGCAAGACTAAAGAATCATGGGGAGAAAGCCATGAATTCCGCGCATTGCTTTCTCCTCCTCTGGAGTCCTGCTGCTCTCCTTGTTAAGTGAACTTGGTCTTGGCTGGATTTCTTTTGATCTTCTGGGGGAGGGGCCTGTTGTAGTGATTCTCAAGTGTCTTTGCCCGAGGCAGAGCTGCACCGCCCTTACCAGGGGCCGGGCTGAGTAATCCGCTTGGTTTCACTTTCGGGAGCTTTTGTTCCCTGAGCGCTTTCCGTAGAGTCCGGAGGATGGGAATGAAAATGGCGGCCTCCTAGTCTCCGGCCCGGAAGAACTGAGATTCGGGGCTCCACTCCTCAGAGAAAAGCCCCGGCTACTCCCATATCCCTCGCCTCTGGCCGCGCTCCAAGCTCACCCAGCCTGCGACCGGTTCAAGGTAACCCCGAGCTGAGAGCTCACTCCTTGGCTCTGTCTCTGTAGCTGGCTTCCCGCTCCGATACCTGCTAGCTCTGTGACACTCAGACACCCCCGATCCTTCTGTGACCCTGCGGGATCTGGGGCCACCCTGACCCTCGTGGGCTTCACCCCGGTTTAGCCTCTGGAGCAATGTCCCTCCATGGAGCAGACTTTTAAAAGTCCAGATTTAGTGCTCCGTTGCTCCGCCGCTTGCCGGGAGCCGGCCCCTCCCCCGCGGTCTATCCTCCTGTCGCTTTCGATTCACTTCTCCACCGGTCCTACCTTTCAGAAAGTGGTCGATTTCCTGTTTCCAGAATTGCTGTTCTTCCTCTCTTCGATCTCCCGTTGGATTTGTAGGTGTTCACAATGTTTTGATAAGCTATCTAGCTGATCTCCTGCTACCCGATGTCGTCTCAGCTGCTACTTCTCCGCCATCTTGCTCCTCCTTCCCTTGACGAAGATCAATTGTCGCAAAACACAGACACACACGCACGCACGTAAGCATATTAGTAAGAGAGGAAAGATTAAGAAGTTCTGCACAATCAGAGTCGTCAAAAGTCACTTCAGAAAAGATGGAAAGACATGGTATAGGCTATGGCTTAAGATGAGGCCTGAGAAACAGGTAGGAGATGAGGACGGTCAGTCCGGCAGAGGCCAGACCATGGAAGGCTGCTGGGATTTTGGATCTACTGTTTCTTTTGCTGAGGATGCTTCCCTTTCTCTTTGCTTAGCTCTTCCTTTTGTCTTTTAGGTACAGGACAGTTACGTATCACCGTACTCTGTGACTGCATTAACATCACCAGCTGTAATTTGTATGGTTGCATGTGTATTTTCTTTCTCCTCGTGAGAACACACATGCTCTGCTGCAGCAGAACACACACCTCATTTGTTCACTGTTTTATCCACAGCGCTTAGAGCAGTATCTGTGCATACTAGGTCCTCAGAAAAGAATCATCAAATGAATGGTTTAATTGAAGCAGAATTACTGAATCTTTATTTTAATGTGATTTTTCCCCTCTAATTACACTCAATTTTTTTTAAATTATAGAGGACTCTGAATGCAATAGAATGGACTGAAGTCTATGGGGCAGTACAGAATTTCATGGCAGAGACAGATTACTGGATTAGATTATATGAGCACTAAAATAAAGATAAATATAGTGCTAATAATTTTGTTTTTACAGTAAACCAGATGTGATAAGCAGTCATTATAAGAGCCTTCTCTGGGCTACAGTGATAATTTTTTTTTTTTGATAAAAAGTGAAGCTTATTTATTTTTTTATTTCTTTTCAGCATAACAGTATTCATTGTTTTTGCACCACACCCAGTGCTCCATGCAATACATGCCCTCCTAATACCCACCACCTGGCTCCCCTAACCTCCCACCCCCAACCCCTTCAAAACCCCTTAAGTTGTTTTTCAGAGTCCATAGTCTCTCATGGTTCACCTCCCCTTCCAATTTTTTTTAATCAACTTTTAGAAAATAACTTGGGTGATTGAATAAAAATTCACTTATGTATGCATAATACTTTATACTCTTGTTTTGACAGGTTGTAAAATATTTAATAGGGAGCAATACATTTCAGGTGATTTTCTAGGAGTAGAAATCACACTGACTGTGGTTTTAATTCTATTATTGAAGATTCTTCTTAAGAAGCTATAGAAATCACATTTCTTTTAAACTATACATTCCTAAAATCATAGCTATAATTTTCTTTGTTCTTATTCCTGTAGGTTTTGGAAAATGCAGATGGCTCAGAGAAGGTAAAACTCTCTGTTAAGAGTTTCCAACACAGTAATTACGATGATCTTTTTAAAGATGCTACAGAAAGGTATAACCAATATGCTTATTTAGTGAGCTTTCTGTTCATTCATGCTCATAGCCCTCTCAGTGGAGACCGTGAATAAACAACCCTCAAATGTTTGATTAGTTTCTCAAGAGATAATGCTTTGTAGTAAGTACATGATTTTGCTAGAAATAGGATGCATTTATGACCTCATAAATATGGTATTAACACAAGAAGATATTCCTAAAGAATTTGATTTCTCTGTCATCTCAACAATTATACAGTTCCAGAGTCTTTGTAAATGTGTTGGGAGCTTTGGAGAAGGCAGTATACTTGAGGTAAAGTAAAACACAGGACACAATTAATTCCACTAGAAATTATATAGATTTCCAAGAAAGAAAATAATGTGCTAGAAACAATAGAACTGTTAGATGATGAATTCTTGGTACTATATATGAAAATATTTAAAGAACCAAGAGAAAAGTAAATTTCCATTAGAAAAACAAAAGAAACGATAGCATTCATGCTTATAAAAATGTTCAAATTTAGGTGTTACATGCAAAATCATATCAAAGAAGAGAACATCTTAATAAGCCATATTCCCATATAGAGATTTGTAAGTAACATTTGCTGTAGTGACTGGAATAGCACTGCATAATAATGTGTATAGTATAAAACTTGCATATGCAACTTTCAAAAGTGCATTAAATGAACAAATAAATAATAGTCCAAAAGACATTTTGAGATCCTATTATATACTAATGGTATATACCAATTATTAGGTGGTAATTATATACTAAGCACTGTATAAAAATGTAAAATATTACACAGTTCTTGCCCTTTAGTTCATAGTTTAATTAGGGAAACAGATATGTAAAAGACAAATTTAAATACAATATAATAAGTACTTTTATAGAGCCAAAGTCCAGGGATTGTGAATACAGAAGACAGAAATATGGATGGGAGAGTTTATCACCAGCTTATTTGAATAAAAAATATTTAGGTTGGATTTAGGATCTTAAATAAGTATAAATCTAGCAGGGGAAAAGGGAGGGAAGAAAATTTCAAGCTGGGAGAGGTTTGAACAAAGGTAAGAGGTTGTGAAAATATCTTATTAGTGGTGAGAAATGTTATGTGTTAAGAGCTCTAGGGTACCTGTGAATTTGAATGCCAAGAAGCTTGGGAAGATAAGAGGTAGAGCCAAAAATATAATGTGGGCCAGAGTGTGAAGGAACTTGATAAATGTGAAACCAAGGAGTGCATATTTTAGTCAGTTTGTTAGCATTAGGAGGAAGTACAGATGGAATTTTTCTTGTTGTATTCATGCATATGTCTGTCTACCCATCTAGGAAGAGGATTGTGGTAGCAAGGTGGAAGATATCTGGCAAGAAACGGGCAACAATTAGATATTTATAGTAATCAAAAAAAAAAAAAGACGAGAAGGAGAAGGAATAAGAAACTTGAAATGACTCACAGAAGCAAAAGAAAAAAGTCATTTATTTGGTTAAGGTTAAAGCATAAGATGCATAAAAGAGATTAGTAGGCATGACGATGAAAAAGGAGGAAGGGGCCAGATTGCCAGTAACTTAAACTTCTGTGAGGGGCCTGGGTTTTTCCTGAAGCTGGTGGGCGGGTAGAATTAAATTTGAATTTAGGGAGAGTTTTCTCTAGACATCAGAGATTAGAACCAGAAATCACATTAAGAGGCTTCTGTTAAGTGGGGTTGCAAATGACAGTGCAGCCAGTAAATGGCGCGGTGAGAAGCTGGAAAGGAACAGGAAGAGAGTAGGGCTAGTGTTTGAAAGAGAAAGTTGAAAAGGGTTTCTATTTTTAAGATCAGGGGGAATCAAGTATTCTTACGTTATGGAAGAATTCATACATGGGGGAAATTATATATATATGAAAAGATAATTTTAGAAAAATTGTCTAGGAGACAGAAGGCATGGAGTTGAATGTGGAAGGATTAATTCTGATCAGGGAGAAAGTAAGGAATAATTGAAAATGTTGATGTAGCTAAGTACACATTTTAAAAAAGTAAGTTGAATGTGTTCTTGCTTTCTGGCTTTCATTTTCAAGAAGGGGCTACATTTTTACGAAGGCAGAGAATTAAGATATGGTCTACGTGAGGATGGTGGTTCAGAATTAGCTGCCATGGAAGAAAGGTAGAGGAAGCTGGAGCGAGAACTGCCCATGTTTTCCAGATGGCTTTCTGTTATCAGAGACCCTGGTGGCCTCGGTACTTTCTTCCCGTAACCAAGGTAAAGGATGTTAGTTGATCCAACATGCCTAGTTTGCAAGCCAGGCAAATGTGGGAAGAGATGGAGTTTGTGATCAGACGTTGGGACTTGGGCATGATCTCTCTGGAAGTGGGCCCTCTCCAGAGGCGGACAACAGAAGTACGTAGCTGAACTAAAATGGAGATGAGTGTCAACACATTAATTAATACAGATTACCAGAGAGTCTTTTATAAATGTATATATTCTTTGAAACCATGAACAAATACACAAATTTCTTTTCTAGTGAGAGTGAGGGCACACTGGCCACCGGTGGCTTGTTTCTCAGAGACAAGTGGAGCAGTGAGGATGAAGAGCTTCCAGGACCATCCCAGACTGTCCCACCTCAGCTTGCCGGTACGACATCATCCTATTGCTATTAGCACATTCTTGAAGAGGCTATATTTCAGAGGTAGGAATGAAGACGTTTCTAATATGAATGCAGGAAACCCACCTTCATAAGGGTAAATTTCTCCCTTTCTTTGAGTATTGTAATATATCAAACAATGTCAGCTTAATAAAATGAGCTATTTATATTTTCTTATACTAGGAATTAGAGATTTGTGTAGACTTGCATTATGATCTGCTTCCTCATTTTCTTAATTTTAATTTGTTGCACAGTATATGCTTTATAAATAAAGTAGGAACATTTTTTGATTACACATAGTCATATGTTGTAAGGAAAAAAGAAAATACAAATGTGTATAAAAATAAATCATAATACTGAAGAATATTCAAAATTTTGTGTGTATATTTATTTACATCTGTATATAATGTAAACAGAAATATAACAATGAACATATCTAGATTTATACATATATAAGTTATAAAAATTATAAAATAAAAACATTTAAATTTCTATATATGTAAAATTTGTGTGTGTGAGGTTGGGGAATCCCATACTTCAAAAAACCCTGGGGGCGCCTGGATGGCTCAGTGAGTTAAGCCTCTGCCTTCTGCTCAGGTCGTAATCTCAGGGTCCTGGAATAGAGCCCTGCATCGGGCTGGGTTCTCTGCTGGGCAGGGAGCCTGCTTCCTGCTCTCTCTCTGCCTGCCTCTCTGCCTACTTGTGATCTTTCTCTGTCAAATAAATAAATAAAATCTTAAAAAAAAAAAAGAGGATTATAGAGAACATGCATTTCAACATTAGATTGAGAGTCAAAATCTTCTCTAATGACTTTTTAAAATTTGGAAAATGTCAAATCTAATTAGGGCAATCTCACACTCTAATTATTAATAATATACAGGTCTGACACAAAAATAGTTTACAAGAAAATACTTTTAAATACTAAAATATTATTTATATATGGTAAAATTCATCCTTTTAGCATACAGTTCTGTGAGGTTATAGACAGAGGTCTACCATCACCATCAAGATGCGTTTCCTTCATTCTTCATCTTTCTCAGATGCTCTTTTGTCATCAGTCTTCCCTCACCCCACTGCCAGCGCCTGGCAACCAGTAATCTGATCTTGTTTTTGTTAGCTTTGTCTTTTCCAAAGTGTCATATAAACAGAATAATAAATATGTGTCTTTCAAGTGCCACTTCTTTCACTTAGAGCAGTGCTTGCTATTTGTTTACACCATTGTTTTTATTGGTATTTAATTTTTTTTCCTAAATAGCATTCCATTGTATGGCTATACCAGTTTGTTTATCCATTCAGCAGTTGAGGGACATTTGGGTGTTTCCACATTTTGACAATTATGTATAAAAGCACTATAAACATTCACATACTGGTTTTGTGTAAATCTATGTTTCCATTTCTTTAAAGTAAATATATCTAGGAGTGGGATTTCTGAGTCATAAGTCTATAACTGATAGACTGTTTTCCAAAGGGGCCGTACCTATACGCATTTTATCTTTTTTCCTCCTACTCTTTTTTCTTTGTGTTTCTCTTTAAGGTAATTTTTACCAACTCATCTGCAAATTTATTTACTCTCTCCTCAGCTCTGTTAGTCCACTAACAAATAAGCCCATTTGAAAACATTCTTTAGCTCTCCTACAGAGTATTTATTTATTTATTTATTTGCGAGAGAGTGGACTCGAAAGCCAGCATGAGTGGGGGGGAGGGGCAGAGGCAGTGGGAGAAGCAGGCTTCTAGCTGAGCAGGGAGCGCTGTGTGGGGCTTGATTCCAGGACCCTGAGATCATGACCTGAGTTGAAGGCAGACTGAGCCACCCAGGTGCCCATCTTACAAAGTTTTCTAGTGAGAAAACTTCCATTTGACTTTATCTTGTAATTTCCATCCCTGTTCAAATTCCCTATCTGTTCATAGTTTGTCCACTTTTCCCATAAGAGCTTAAACGTATTAATCATAGTTATTTAGAATTCCCTCTCTCATGATTTTAACACATGGGTCATATCTAAGTTTTTTCCTGTAGAATTGCCTTGGTTTTTTTGACGTATTTTGTCATTGCTGCTGCTGCTTGTGTATCTTGTTTGGTATTGATTTAGGGTGTAGAAAAGTAGAGATTGAGGTAAGTAGAATTTATGTCTGGAAATAGTCATGCCCGTTTTGCTGCTAGGCCGTTAGTGTAGGTTCTTGATTTAGCATGTTTGGGACATGGGTTGGATTTTGGTTTTGTGTTGCTGTCATTACCTACGTGAACTTTTGTCTTTAAAATGTGTCAAGATTTAAATTGTGTCTAGGGTGGCAACTGCAATGCTAGAGGGTTTCTCTTCACATTCCTGTTCCGTCCTTACGTTACGCCTTCCCGGTGTACCTGTGGCTCACAAGGGCTCTTCCCCATACTCATGCTCTAGTGGGAGCCTGGTGCGGGCTGGCCTGCGTAGCAGGGCGGAGCTCTTTGTGCAGGTTCTCTGTTCCTGGCAGTCAGGAGAGAGAGTTTTGTCCCTGATGCTGTCTCTCCTCACTGTGACATTCCAATTCCGCTTTGTATTTTTGGCAGGTTTACTGTGGGAGAAGGTTTCCTGTTCCTTGCTTAGTGGTAGGACACTGAAGATAGTATCGGTATAGGGTCCTGAGCTCAGGACCGTTTCCTGCCTTTCCTCCCGGAGGAGAGTGTTTTTCTTTAGCTTTTTCTAACTGCATTGGTTCTTCACCTGTGCACAACAGGGTTTGCTGCTCGTCCTCCTTCAGCTGGAGACTTTTGTTCTCTGGGGAGACGGTAGGTCCAAATGGGGCTTTATACATTTTCCACAGTGGCAGTAACTCTTCTCTAAGCCTGTGCCACTGAGGGATTCCTTCCATTTCCAACTCTGTGTCATTTTTTTTTTTATGAGCATCAATTGGAGGCCTGTTGAGTCTGCAAGGGTGTTGCAAACTCTCTAGTATCTGTGGCTTCCCACAATTCCGTGCTCTCACATTAGGCCGCATTCAGCCTTTGGCAAGATATTAAGATTTTTAATCTGAATTCTTTTCCATCTTATGGAAATCCTATAAATCCTATAAATTAAGCCATTCTCCAGTTGATTTTTTTTTCATTAATAATCTGCAACATGTATGTTTTGGTCTATTATTAAGGGGACTTTAAAAATACTTTTGGGATCCTGGGTGGCTCAGTCAGTTAAGAGGCTGCCTTTGGCTCAGGTCATGATCTCAGGGTCCTGGGATCAGGCCCTGTATCAGGCTCTCTGCTCAGTGGGGAGTCTGCTTCTCCTGCTCCCTCTGGGCTTTCTCACTCTCTCTTGCTCTCACTTTCTCTCTCAAATAAATAAATAAAATCTTGAAAAAAAAATAAAATAAAAAATAAAATAAAAAAATACTTTAACTTCCATCATTCATTGCTGGTATATAGGAATATTTTTTACATTGTCCTTATGTCCTTTTACCTTATTAAATTCACTCATAATTCTAGGGGTGTTTTGTATATTCTTTTTTGGAATTTGCCTATGTAGACACTCATGTTATTTGTGAATAAACACAGTTTTATTTTTTATTTTTTTAATAAATTTTTTATTTTTTAAATTTCTTTTTTTTATTATCCCCATTTTTAAATTTCTTTTTTTTTTAATTTCTTTTCAGCGTAACAGTATTCATTGTTTTTGCACCATACCCAGGGCTCCATGCAATACGTGCCCTCCATAATACCCACCACCAGGCTCACCCAACTTCCCACCCCTCGCCCCTTCAAAACCCTCAGATTGTTTTTCAGAGCCCATGGTGTCTCATGGTTCATCTCCCCCTCCAATTTCCCTCAACTCCCTTTTCCTGTCCATCTCCCCATGTCCTCTGTGTTATTTCCTATGCTCCACAAATAAGTGAAACCATATGATAATTGACTCTCTCTGCAAGAGTTATTTTCACTCAGCAGAATCTCTTCTAGTCCCATACATGTTGATACAAAAGTTGGGTATTCCTCCTTTCTGATGGAGGCATAATACTCCATAGTGTATATGGACCACATCTTCCTTATCCATTCGTCCGTTGAAGGGAATCTTGGTTCTTTCCACAGTTTGGCGACTGTGACCATTGCTGCTATGAACATTGGGGTACAGATGGCCCTTCTTTTCACAGTTTTTTTTTAACTTTTCTAATGTATATGCTTTTCATTTCTTTTTCTTAACTTATTGCACTAGCTGGGACCTTTGATACAATGTTGAATAAGAATAGAAAGAGCAGACTCCGTTTTAGGGGGAAACATTCTGTTTTTCATCATTAAGTATAATGTTAGTTGTATGATTTTTGTGGGTGTCTTTTGTCATATTAAGGAAATTCTTTTCAGCTTTAGTTTCCTAAAAGTTTTCATTATGAATGCACGTTGAGGTTTTTTTTTTTTCAGTGCTTTTTCTGTATCTACCGAGATGATCACATAGTTTTCTTCTTTTGTCTGTTGATATGGGGAGTTATGGTCTGTTGATGTGGTTGATTTTCAAATGTTGAACCTTCTTAGTATTCCTGGGGTAAGCCCAACTTTGTGTATTATCCTTTTTATATGTTGTTTGATTTGATTTGCTAGTATTTTATTGAGAATTTTTACATTTATGTTCATGATAGATATTGATTTGTGGTTTTCTTTTTTGTGATGTCTTTTTCTGGTTTGGGTGTCTGGGTAAAATTGCCCTCATAAAATTAGTTTGGAAGTGTTTCCTCCTATTTTATATTCTGGAAGAGTCTATACAAAATTGTTATTATTGCTCTCTTAAATGTTTGGTAGAATTCAGTGAAACCATCTGGTCTTGGAATGTGTTTGTAAAATTTTAAAATATATATTTGTATTCATTTTCTAGGGCTTTCATAACAAAGTGACTGATTGGTTAGTCAAACTAGTGACTGACTGGCTTACACAACAGAAATTTATTTTCTCACAATCCTGGAGGCTAGAGTCCAAGATCAAGGTGTTGGCAGTTTTGATTTCTTCTGAGGCCTCTCTTCTTGGCTTGCAGATGACCATCTTCTCCCTGTGTGGTATCTGGATCCCATTATCTTTTTTCATAAGGACACTAGTCATATTGGGTTAGGGTATACCCAAATAATCTCACTAATGTAATTATCTCTTTAAAAATCCTATCTCCAGATACAGTCATATTTTGGGTTATTAGAGGTTAGGACTTCAACATAAAACTCTAGGGGGGACACAACTCAGCCTATAGCAGTCTTCATGTTTTTAACTGATAAAGGACTATTGGATCATCTCTCTCTTTAATGGGCTTTGGCAGTTTGTCTCATTCATATAAGTTGTCTGATTTATGGAACTAGAATTGTTCATAATGTTCCCTTATTAACTTTCCAATATCTATAATATCTGAACTGATGCCCTCTCTTTTATTCTTGATTTGGTAAAGTGTGTTTTTTCTCTTTTATTTTTTAATCAGTTTGGTTAGAGATTTATTAAATTTAATTATTAAATTTATTAAATTATTAAATTTTTAAATTCAATGCTACCTTATTTTTATTATTTTTAATTGAAGTATACTTAATGTACAATGTTATATTAGTTTCAGGTGTACAATACAGTGATTCAACAGCTCTGTATATTACTCAGTGCTCACAATAATAAGTATAGTCACTATCTGTCTCCACACGTTATTACTGTCTTATTGAACTATAACTATCTAACTTATGCTTACTTTTTATCTCCATAACTTACTTGTTTTGTGCCTGGAAGTTTGTCCTTCTTAAGCACCTTCATCTATTTCAGCATCCACCCTCTGGCCACCACCAGCTTGTGCTTTCTATTCAAGAGTTTTGTTACTTTGTCTCTTTACTTCCTTGTTTTGTTTCTTAAATTCCACCTATGAGTGAAACCACATGGTATTTGACTTTTTATTGATCTTTTCCATGAACTAGCTTTTGGTTTCACTATTATTTTTAGTATTTTTCCTATTGATTTGGTTGATTTCTTCATTGATATATTCGTTCTTTCTTCTGATCTAATATAAGCACTTAATACAACAGCTCTTGCTGTGAATAATACTGCTTTAGCAATATTCCTGAAATTTTGATGTGCTTTTATTTACATTCTGTTTACAATACTTTCTCATTCCAGTTGGCCATAGCTGGAAAATTTTGAGCACCTATGCAATGTAGCATTGGATTATAACTCAAAATATAAAATAAATATCTGTAAGTCCATACTAATATAAACAAATAATTGAATATGTAAATAAATGGGGAAAAGAAGCAAAACTCCCATGAGGAAGAATTCCAAATAAATTGTGTTGATATTCCACTCTAAAGTAAATGGAGCAAATCTCCCCATCCCTTAGGTGTGGGTTGTGCATAGTGGTTTTTTTTTTTTTTCTAAAGAGTACTCTATGGAAAGAGGGGTAAAAAGAGTAGCTTTATAGTAGGGAAACATGATCCGCAGCTACAGCAGGTGATTAAGGTCAATAATAATCAGTCATGTTGATAGTAGGTACCCTTGATATATTGTGATGAATATGGCACTTTACCTCTGTGATCTTCCCCAAAACTGATAACCGTAGGCTAATCATGAGAAAAACATCAAACAAATTCCAGTAGAGGGGCATCCTAGAATATATCTGATTATTACTCCTCAAACCGCCAAGGTCATCAAACACAGGGAAAGTCTGAGAAAGCTTCACAACCAAGTGGAGCCTAAGGAGACATGAGAGCTAAAGGCAGTAAGGGCTCCTAGATGGGATCCTGGGACAGTAAAAGGATATTAAGGAAAACCTAAGAAAATCTGAATGAAATATGGACCTCAGTTAATAATAACATATTAATATTGGTTTGTTAACTCTAACAAATGTACTATCTAATACAAAATGTCAATAATAGGGGAAACTATAGCTGGGGATATATGGGAACCCTCTGTACTTCCTGCTATCTCTTTGGTAAACATAAATCTATTCTAAGGTCTGTTTGGTTTTTTTTTAAGTATTCTCTAATTTCTCTTGCGACTTCTTTGATCCATATATATAGAAATACACTTTGAAATTTCTCTCTCTCTCTCTTTTTTTTTTAATTACTTGATTTTATTTGCACTAAGTGGCAGGCACAAAGCAATCCTCCTTAGTAAAGTTGACAATTAGCTTCACTCAGAACACTTTTAATAATGCACGTAAAAGAAAGTATTCATCTTACAAATTGTTCTGCAATCCAAGTACACAATAGCTTGGGAAACAACATTGAGAAAACAAAAGCCAATGTAAAAAGACAGATTAAAGCAATAGGACAATACAGGTTTCATATGGCTCTGATTTTACAGTTTTTTTACTGTATCAGTGTCAGAAATCTGTTCCTTCAGCTGGCTCCATTGCTTGAGATTCAAAGAAATATTTTTTCTTCCAGGTTTCATTTCATCTTCTGCATCCATCCAATATTCTCTAATATCGTTAGGACTTGCCCTTTAAAGTCCTGAACACTGACAATACCTCATTTTCCCAATCTGGAACATGTTACCATCTCTGCTACTGTGGCTCTGCTTAGAGGATGACAGAGCTCTTGAAAATTCACCAGCCTTTTGGTTCTTCACAGCTTTTTCTGGAGTAACTTGCTTTTTCCTCTGTAACTTTTTGTCAACCTCACTGTCAGAATCGCTGCCAGAAGAGTTTGAAAAAACAAGTTCCTTTGATTTAGGCATTGCTCCACTCTCTCATTCTAACTGCCTTCTGCTCGCCCGCTTGCAACTCTGCTTTGGACTTTCTTAATATTTGAAGATTACCCAGATATGTCATTGATTTTTAGTTTAATCTCAGTATAGTCCAAGGGCTTAATTTATATTAATTCTTTTTAATTTGTTAAGATACGATTTTTGACCTAGAATATAGTCTATGTAGTGAAGGTTCCATGTGCACTTGAGGAGAATTTTTTAATGTTGTTGGACAGAATGTTTGATAAGGGTCAGTTAAATCAAGTTGTTCAGTTCTTTTCTGTCCTTCCTAAATTTCTGTGTACTCGTTCCATTGATTTGTGAGTGAAGTCTTCAGTTATAATTGTGAACTTTCTTTCTAATTTTAGGACTGTCAGTTCTTCATGTATTTTGGAATTCTTTTAGGTGCATACACATTTAGCATTGTTATGTCTTCTCTGTGATTGACCCCTTTATCATTAGTAATTATTTTTTTTTAAAAATAGGTTTAATTTTTAGAGAAGTTTTAAGTTTGTAGCAAAATTAAGCAGAGGGTACAGAGATTTCCCATATCTTCACTGCCTTCACATATCTTAGTCTCCCCACCGTCAGTATTCCCCACAAGAGTGGTATATTTGTGACAATGGATGAATCTACATTGACATATTATCACCCAGAATCCATAATTTACATTAGGGTTCACTATTGGTGTTGTAAATTGTTTGGGTTGGGACAAATGTGTAATGACATGTGTCCACCATTATAGTGTCAAATGGAATAATTTTACTGCTCTAAAAGTTCTCCTTGTTTCCCTTATTCATCCCCCTTTTTCTAGTAATGACACCTTTTTAATCTTGGTAATGTTCTTGGTCTGAAGTCTACTTTGTTGTTGACATATTTTCTACTATTAATGTAGCCACTCCAGCTTCTTTTGATTCGTGCTCCCGTTGTATGTATTTTTCCATCTCTTTACTTTTAACTTGCTTACATTTTTGTATATAAAGTGGTTTCTTGGGGCATTTTATGGTTGGGTCTTGCTTTTTCACCCAATATCCCAGTTTCTGTTTTTTTAATTAGGGTATATATAGACTGCTTGTGTTTATATCTACTATCATGCTAATTGTTTTCTATTTATTTTTCTTTATCTTTTTTTCCTTTTTTTTTTTTACTTCTTTTGGATTATTTTTTAATTACATTTTATTTTCCCAATTGGCTTATTAGTTATACCTCTTTTAAAAATGTTCTCTTGGTTACCCTAGGATTTATAATATACATCTTTAATTTCTCAAAACCATGTTTTTTCTATCTTTGAGTAACATTATATCACTTCACGTGTCATATGAGGACCGTCCAATAGTGTCTCCCTAATTTCTCCCATCCATTTTTGTGTGATTATTGTCAAACATTTTAATTTTACATAACAAGAAAATGTTTTATTTTTATATAACAATAATCATGAAATACATATATACTGCTTTTGTTTTAGATAGCCAATTACCCCCCAGAGAAGTGAAAATGAAGGGAATAAAATGAATTTTATATTTAGCTACATTTATGGAATATTTAGAACTCTTCATTTCTGTGTGTAGATCCAGTTTCCTGTTCTTTAATATATCCTTTCCGCCTAAAGATTTTCCTTGAACATTTCTTATGGTGCAGGTGTGCTGCTAATGAACTCTCAGTATTTGTCTTCTGTGCCTTCCCTGACTCTTTTTCTCTTTCAGTTTGAGTAATGCCTATTGACCTATTTTTAAGTTTGTAGATTCCTTTTCTTTTCTGTATCAAGCCTATCAAGATAAGCCCATTGATATCATTCCTTATTTCTATTTTAGTGTTTTTCATTTTTAGGATTTCTGCATGGTTTTTTTGTGGTTTCCTTATCTCTGATGAAATTTCCCATTTGTTTATGCATGTTGTCCACTTTTCCACTGAAGACTTTAGCTTTGATCTTAGTTATTTAAATTGTCTGATAGTTTTTTTTAATTATGTTATGTTAGTCACTATAGAGTATATCATTAGTTTTTGATGTATTTCATTGTTTGCATATAACACCCTGTGCTTCATGTAATCCGTGCCCTCCTTAATACTTGTCACCAGGCTAACCCACCCCCCTCCCTCCCTCCCTTCTAAAACCCTCTGTTTGTTTTCTAGAGTCCATACTCTCTCATGGTTCGTCTCCCACTCTCAATTTCTCTCCATTCATTTTTCCCTTCCTTCTCCTAATGTCCTCCGTGCTATTCTTTATGTTCCACAAATAAGTGAAACCATATAATAATTGACTTTCTCTGCTTCACTTAATTTCACTCAGCATAATCTCCTCCAGTCCCATCCATGTTGATGGATATTTGAGTATTCATCCTTTCTGATGGCTGAGTAATATTCCATTGTATCTATGGACCACATCTTCTTCATCCATTTATCTGTTGAAGGGCATCTTGGCTCCTTCCACAGTTTGGCTATTGTGGACATTGTGACTATGAACATTGGGGTGCATGTGCCCCTTCTTTTCACTACATCTGTATCTTTGAGGTAAATACCCAGTAGTGCAGTTGCTGGGTCATAGGATAGCTGTATTTTTAATTTTGGGGGGAAACTCTACACTGTTTTCAAAGTGGCTGTACCAGCTTGCATTTCCACCAACAGTATAAGAGGGTTCCCTTTCTCCACAACTTTTCCAACATTTGTTGTTTCTTGTCTTGTCAATTTTTGCCATTCTAACTGGTGTGAGGTTGTATCTCACTGTGGTTTTGATTTGAATTTCCCTTATGGATAATGAGGATGAACACTTTTTCATGTGTTTGTTAGCCATTTGTATGTCTTCTTTGGAGAAGTGTCTGCTCATGTCTTCTGCCCATTTTTTGACTTGATTATCTGTTTTTTTGGGGTATTGAATTTGAACCCTCAACTCTATTGTCTGATAGTTTTAACATTTGTGTCATATCTCTGTCTGGTTCTTTTTATTGCTTTATCTCTTGACTTTTTTTACCCCCTTTTACTTGATTCTTTGCGTGCATATAATTTCTTTGTTGAAATCTGGGTGTTTGGTGTTTTGAGCCTGAGGTAAATAGGAATAGACATACCTCTTCTTTTTGTAGGCCTTCAGTCTGATGAGTTGAGTCAATTTAGTTAGGACTTGAGCAAGGTTTGGGTTTTAATGTTGCTGTTCTTACTCTTAGTGTATCACCAGCTTCAGATTCCTTTATTGTTACCTTGTGCTTAGAATGGAAAATGCCAGAGTTTTTATTTCAATGTCTACCCTTTGCTTAAATCTCCCCATTACACCTGCACCTCAGAGAAGGTTCCTGTCCATGACCTTGTTTATTCCCCAGCAATAGAGTGCTCTTATTTGTAATTATGGTACTTGCTAACCAGCCGGGGGTGGGAGTACATTCTCTCTTGTCCTTGTTCAGTATCAGTTGTAGGCAGGTGCAGGTGTCCCTGGTTCTTAGGACGGTGCCCTTAATTACCTGTCCTTTCTTTAGGGTAGAGGATATGTTATAGGCTGAGCAGAGGATGATTTATCCCCTCCTAATTCCCAATGTTATTGTGTCTTAACCTGTGCTTTGTGGATAATAGGGTTTGCTGCCCCTTTCCCAGCTTATGCCTTTGATCCTTAGGGGAGATAGAGAAAAAGGAACTGAATGAGGCATTGTACCTTTCCTACAGAAGCTGCTGCTTCCCTCTCCAAGCTTGTATCATGAAGAAAAGATTTCTTGAGTTCCTCACCGTATCTTAAGTTTTTCTTCTGAACTTCTAATGAGGCCCTTATATATGCTATCTTTTGTTTTTGTTTTTGTTTCTTTTTAAGATTTTATTTATTTATTTATTTGACAGACAAGAGATCACAAGTAGAGAGGCAGCAGAGAGAGAGGAAGGGAAGCAGGCTCCCCACTGAGCAGAGAATCCAATGTGGAGCTCCATACCAGGACCCTGGGATCATGACCTGAGCCAAAGGCAGAGGCTTTAACCCACTGAGCCACCCAGGCGCCCCTCTTTTTTTTTTTTTTTTCATCTTCTCTCCTCTTCATTAATTTATGTACTCGTCTTTGTCCTATGAATAAGCTCATTTTCAGCTGTCTACTTTGTTTCTTGTAGTCTTTGATTTAATTACTAATTCTATAATCATGTATTTTTGACCTTTATTTTCTTAAGTCTATAAACTTATTTTTCACCTCATTCTGTTTTTATTTTAAATTTTTATTTAAAAATAATTCAGATACCCAACTTGCCTGAAATTCAAGTAAAGGTTTGTTGGAATCTTTTGGGAAACTTTATCCTTGCTTTATTAAGAGAGAAGTTGTGAGCAAGAAAATGCATGGCTCTGGTTGCTGTTGACAATTGTCTCATGAGCTGAGGAGAATCTAATCTTTTAATAGCAGCTGGTCTCTGGATAAGAGACTGTAATGATGCAAAGAATCTCGGTTTTTAATGACATTCTAAAAAAATAGTGGTAATATATACAGAACATAACATTTACCGTATTCACCATTTTTCAGTGTACAGTTCAGTGGTATTAAGGACATTTTTATTGTTGTGCAACCAACACTACCATCCATCTCCAGAACTTTTTCCTCTTCCTCAACTAAACTTTGTACCCATTAAATACTAACTCCCCATTCTCCCTCTCCCCAGCCCCTGACAAGCACTATTATACTTTCTGTATCTATGGATTTGACTACTCTAAAAACCTCAAGTAAGAAGTCATTCTGTTTTTTTTTTTTTACTTTTAATCTCATTTAAAATAATTTATATTCTGAGGGTGCCTTGAGCACATTACCTCAAAATCCTGAAATTGAAAAGATAATTCTTTTAATATTGACTTCTATAACCAAACCCCCAAATGTTTCTGTATTTATTGCATTTTTTAAAAAGATTTTTATTTATTTATTTATTTGTTTAACAGACAGAGATCACAAGTAGGCAGAGAGGCAGGCAGAGAGAGAGGAAGAGAAGCAGGCTTCCTGCTGAGCGGAGAGCCCAATGTAGGGCTCAATCCCAAGACCCTGGAATCATGACCTGAGCTGAAGACAGAGGCTTTAACCCACTGTCCCTGTAGATTTATTGCATTTTGGTCAGTGAACATGATCTGTAAAATTTCAGATATTTGAAATCTAGACTGTCAACATGGCCTAAAAAATCATCATTAAAATAAAAAAACCTCCATGTGTACTATTAAATAGCATGTATTTGCTTCTGTTATTTTTGGTTATACATGTGTAACTATATGATGTATATCAAAATACTTATTATGTATAATTATATTGCATGTTATATATATATTTTTAGTCTTATTAATTATATAGAGCCTCTCTGTCCTTGGCGGATATGTGCGTGTGTGTGTTGTGTGTGTGTCTGTATGTGCATATGTGTACTTGATCTGTTTTAGAGTAGGACGTGTGTTAGACTCTCCACATCTTCTCGTTTCGGACTGCAGGGACTTTCAAATACTTGGTCTGAAGGCGGGCAAAATTCCTCACTTTTTCCCATCCAAGTCTTGTGTGTCTGTGCTTGCCTTGGCATAATTATCATATCAGTTCATATACTAAATTCACACTATAAAGCAGAACACGTCTCAGTCTATAGCATCTTTTATATTTATAGCACTTAACCTTTTTTTCTAAGAATAGTGGGTTTTGTGTAATTTCAAGGTACATGATCATGATTTTTCTAAAACAAGGATTCTTTCTTTCAAAGTAATAGGCTCCACTTCTGGAAAAATAAATTTCCAATAATCCTTAAGTGTCTCTGTCTTCACTTGAGAGAAAACACAACAAAATAAAATCTCCCTTCACATACATATGAGTAACTTAAAAATGTGAATTTTTCTTTTTCTTAGGTATACGAATTGTTTCTGAAAGGGAGCTAGCTCAGTTGGCTCAGGTTCGACCATTACTATTCAATTTTCATGAGCAATCAATCATCAAGGATTGTTTTAAAATGCTTGAGAAAAAAGTAGCAGAATATGAAATCCTCCAGGAATTTATGGTAAATATTTTGGTCTTAACAAAAGTCTAAATGTGATTTTCCACATTACTATTAGAGGGGTTTTTTTCATTTCCTTTTTTATCTTTTCCTTTAGATTGAGTACTTTGTTTTTGTTTTCAAATATTAAGTCTGTTTTTAAAGTAATAGGTTTATATAGCAAAAAAAATAAGTTAAATAGCATAAAAGCTTATAAAATGGATAAAGTCTTTGTTTTTCCTCTCTTGAGTTCCAAGGCCTCCTTTCCACTATTAAGTTTGTCATATAAATGTCTGGAAAACTATTGGCCTTTACTTTACTAACTATTCTACCTTTTCTTTCCTTTTTTTTTTAAAGAAAAATATCTCACATAGGAAATAATTTCCAAATATATTATTGGTATATATAGATATGTCTCATTTTTTATCTCATTATTTTTAACTGTTGCATAGTGTATTTAATTATATAGATAGAGACCTTCTTTCCTTTAAGTAGTCCCCTGTGATGAACGTAGATTGTTCTAGTCTTTGTTCTTTATGAACAGCAATTACCCCTCTTTATATGCAGGCTTGTGCATATGTATGCGTATTCTTATAATAAGTTACTAGAAACACAACCAATATTTTGTGCTGTCAAATTTTTGATTTTTGCTTATCTCTTATATGACAAATGACTCCGTGTAGATTTATACTGACACTTATTTGAGAACAAGGGAATAGCTTTCCATATGTTTTTAAGCCTTTTATGTATATTTTCAGTGAAATGTTAGTTCCGATTCTTTGCCCAATTTTCTGTTTATTCTTTTTCTTATTGATCAATAATTTTATATAATGAAGAAATTGTCTCTTTTATATGTGCTATATGTGGTAAATTTTCTCCCTTGTTTGTGCTACACAGAAGTGTGCATGTACACACATACACACTTACTTAGAAGAAATAGCTAATTTTTAGTGGTCAGATATGACAATCTTTTGGGACTTCAGGGTTTTCTGTATCCTTTAGATGCTCTTTTCACACTAGGATCATCATAATTACTTCATGTCTTTTTCTAATATTTTTTGATTTTTAAAATCTGTAAATCTTTGATCCAGCTAGAATTTAAGGTATTTGGTAGCGACCCAGCGTTAGATAGCTATCCTGTTGTCCCCAGATCCTCTTGAAATTGTGCTTCAGTGATATAAAAGGCCACTTTTATTATATACTGAAGTTCTCCGTAAATTTTAATTTATTCTTGGATTTCTTCCATTGATTTGTTTATTCATGTACTAGTACCAAACTCTTTTAATTAGTGTAGCTATCTTATCTTTTATTATTTGTTAACACTAGTCTTCCCTTAGTACTCTTCTACAAAACTGTTCTGCTTTTCCTATAGATATTTTTTCATGTTAATTTTATAATTGGTTTGCATAAAGATAAGAAAGGTAAAAATCTGATCTATTATCCTACTGCTTAAAACCTTCACTAGCTTCTCATTTGCCATGCCAGTAGTTGCCAACACTTATTTAAAGACTGGTGGTGCCAAGAGTTACTGAAGAACTTTTGAAAAGTACAGATTCTCAGGCTTTATCCACAAATACTCTAATAGAGTAGAACTGGATACATCTCCACTTCTTTTGTATCTGAAACAAGGCATTCCTGGGTAGTTTAATTTCCCTCTGGGCTAGAGTATGTTCTCTCTGCTCTTGTTACCATGTATTTACTTTATTTGCCCAAGAGGATATGTATGCCCCATGCCTTTATTCCTGTCCTTTCTGCCTGGAGAGATAACCTGCTCACCTCTGCTCTCCTTTCCTTCCACACACACAGACTTTCATATGACTAACTTCTGATGGCAGTCATCAGCATCTTGTGGCATTGATCACCCCTCTGACTGGTCTGAGAGCTCCTTAAAGATGGGGCCATTTTCAGACTAATCTTTTTATTTCTATATCTAGAAAAGTGCTGAGTATGTACTAAATGTTCAGTCAATGTAACTGAGTTCACACTTGGTAATTAAATTTTTTTGAAAAGGAAGAATTCTTTTATGTATGTATGTATGTATGTATTTTTTATTATATTATGTTAGTCACCATACAGTACATCATTAGTTTTTGATGTAGTGTTCCATGCTTCATTGTTTGCATATAACACCCAGTGCTCCATGTAATCTGTGCCCTCCTTAATACCTATCACCAGGCTAACCCATCCCCCCACACTCCTCCCCTCTAAAACCTTCCGTTTGTTTCCTGGAGTCCATAGTCTCTCATGGTTCATTTCCCCCTCTGATTTCCCCTCATTCATTTTCCCTTCCTACTCCTAATGTCCTCCATGCTATTCCTTATGTTCCACAAATAAGTGAAATCATATGATGATGGACTTTCTCTGCTTGACTTACTTCACTCCCCTCCAGTTCCATCCATGTCGATGAAAATTATGGGTATTCATCCTTTCTGACTGCTGAGTAATATTCCATTGTATTTATGGACCACATCTTCTTTATCCTTTCGTCTGTTGAAGGACATCTTGGCTCCTTCCACAGTTTGGCTATTGTGGAGATTGCTGCTATGAACATTGGGGTGCATGTGCCCCTTCTTTCACTATGTCTGTATCTTTGGGGTAAATACCCAGTAGTGCAATTGCTGGGTCATAGGGTAGTTCTATTTTTAACTTTCTGAGGAACCTCCATACTGTTTTTCAAAGTGGCTGTACCAGCTGGCATTCCCACCAACAGTGTAGGAGGGTTCCCCTTTCTCCACAACTTCTCCAACATTTGCTGTTTCTTGTCTTGTCAATTTTTGCCACTCTAACTTGTGTAAGATGGTATCTCACTGTGATTTAGATTTGAATTTCCCTGATGGAAGAATTCTTTAATTAGTATCCTAGTTATAATTCCTTCATGGGGCAAGGAATAAATTGTGAGACTTTTTTTGTTTATATGTTTATATATTTTTCTTGCTGTTATTTTATTATTTTTGTTTATAAAATGATAGATTAATGAATAGGTCCTAAGAAGTCAATGTTCTTTATTTTGTGTGCATGTGTGTGTGTGTGTGTGTGTGTGTGTGAAAAGGAAAAATATTGAAGTTCAAGGGAAAGAGTATGTCCAGAGAGATTAGTCTGTTCTTTTTTTTTTTAAAGGATATTATTTATTTATTTGTCAGAGAGAGAGAGAGATACATAGAGAGAAAGAGCACAGGCAGTGGGGGAGCGGCAGGCAGAGGGAGAAGCTTAGCAAGGAGCCTGATGTGGGACCTGATCCCAGGATTCTGGGATCATGATGTGAGCCAAAGGCAGACACTTCTGACTGAGCCACCCAGGTGTCTGGAGATTAGTATTTTCTTATCAAGCAGCTTGTTGATTGACATCTCAATTTTGAGATATTTTAATAGTACTTTTTAATGGGATTCTGACTTCACTTATTATACAGCACATTTAACATCGAGTCATGCCATATAGAGGTCTAAGGATCATGATCACTGAGCAAGAGCAGATTTTTTTTCTTTTTCATTTTGTTATAGTAAATGCATGATTTATATTTCTTACCTTTTAAAGACTTTAGATGGTAAGAGCCTACCTGATGCGTTCAACTCGGGGAATGAGCTACGCAACAGAGAAAAAAACAGATATCGGGATATTCTTCCATGTAAGCTAAAAATGGTTTTGATTATTTCCTGTTTGTATTTGGGAAAAGATAAAAAGTGGGTTGTGTGGCTTTTAGTACTAGGCGTTTTGACCTGTGACCGTGATGAAGAGCTCTGGCAGCTAGCCGTGGGTAGCCTGGGCATATTCTTCAAGATGCTACGATACATGTTGAATGTCAAGTGTGGCATTTGAGTAGCTATCATAGGGTTATTTATAGATGTCCCTCAGCCTTGTCTTTATGCACATGCTACTTCTCAGACCATGAACCATCTAAAATATAAAGTCTAGGAGCCTGAGACATCTGTCACTTTTGGTAACCCAACTCCTAATCACCTTCCTTGGCTGTTTTGTTTAGACATACAAAATACAATTGGGCTCTTTATTTTTTTAAAATTTTTATTTATTTTTTACATTTCTTTTCAGTGTTCCAGAATTCATTGTTTATGCACCATACCCAGTGCTCCATGCAATACATGTCCTCCATAATACCCACCACCAGCCTCACCCAACCTCCTACCCCTTTCCCCTCCAAACCCCCAGTTAGTTCCTCAGGGTCTACAGTCTCTCATGGTTCATCTCCCTCTCCAGTTTCCCCCAACTCCCTTCTCCTCTCCATCTCTCCATGTCCTCCATGTTATTCGTTATGCTCCACAAATAAGTGAAATCATATGATAATTGACTCTCTCTGCTTGACTTAATTTCACTCAGCATAATCTCTTCCTGTCCCGTCCATGTTGATACAAAAGTTGGGTATTCATCCTTTCTGATGGAGGCATAATACTCCATAGTATATATGGACCACATAGTATATATGGACCACATCTTCTTTATCCATTCATCCGTTGAAGGGCATCTTGGTTCTTTCCACAGTTTGGCGACTGTGGCCATTGCTGCTATGAACACTGGGGTACAGATGGCCCTTCTTTTCACTACATCTGTATCTTTGGGGTAAATACCCAGTAGTACAATTGCAGGGTCATAGGGAAGCTCTATTTTAATTTCTTAAGGAATCTCCACACTGTTTACCAAAGTGGCTGCACCAACTTGCATTCCCACCAACAGTGTAAGAGGGTTCCCCTTTCTCCACATCCTCTCCATCACATGTTGTTTATTGTCTTGTTAATTTTGACCATTCTAACTGGTGTAAGGTGGTATCTCAATGTGGTTTTGGTTTGAATCTCCCTGATGGCTAGTGATGATGAACATTTTTTCATGTGTCTGTTAGCCATTTGTATGTCTTCATTGGAGAAGTGTCTGTTCATGTCTTCTGCCCATTTTTTTGACATGATTATCTGTTTTGTATGTGTTGAGTTTGAGGAGTTCTTTATAGATCTTGGATATCAGCCCTTTGTCTGTACTGTCACTTGCAAATATCTTCTCCCATTCCATGGGTTGCCTTTTTGTTGTGTTGTCTATTTTCTTTGCTGCGCAGAAGCTTTTGATCTTGATGAAGTCCCAAAAGTTCATTTTTGCTTTTGTTTCCTTTGCCTTTGGAGACATGTCTTGAAAGAAGTTGCTGTGGCCGATGCTGAAGAAGTTACTGCCTATGTTCTCCTCTAGGATTCTGATGGATTTTTGCCTCACGTTGAGGTCTTTTATCCATTTCAGTTTATCTTGTGTATAGTGGAAGAGAATGGTTGAGTTTCATTCTTCTACACATAGCTGTCCGATTTTCCCAGCACCTTTTATTGAAGAGACTCCACCCCCCAAACTACTAGAACTCATACAGCAATTCAGTAATGTGGCAGGATACAAAATCAATGTACAATGTACAGAAATCAGTTGCTTTCTTATACACTAACAATGAAAATACAGAAAGGGAAATTAGAGAATCAATTCCATTTACTTTAGCACCAAGAACCGTAAGATACCTGGGAATAAACCTAAGCAAAGAGGTAAAAGACCTGTACTCAAGGAACTACAGAACACTCATGAAAGAAATTTAATTATCTCCTTATGTTCCTGTTTCTCCCACTAGACTTGAGGTGGTTATGATAGAAATTGCGGTAGAACAGTGACTGTCATAATTGGATCAATACCTTTATGTTTAGTTGGTTCATCCAGATCTAAAACAAGTTTATGATTATAAAAGTGATAAGTACTTTCCCAGATAATTAAAATATTTTATTCTGCTACCTTCTCTGGGGAGAATGTACAGAAATACATTGATGAATATTTCTGAAATCATGGTAATGAACCAGCATTAGACATTTTAAGAGATAATGCCAACAATTTGGTGTGTGCTACTCTGAGAGATCAAAGTACCAACTGTATAATTCCCATCCCTGTATGAGCAATTATCCCTCAAGAAACCAAATAAATGCAAACAAGCCTTTAAAATGAGGCTCTGGGGGCACGCCTCGGTGGCACAGTTGGTTAAGGGTCTAATTCTTGGTTTCAGCTCAGGTCCTGATCTCTGGATCGTGAGATCAAGCCCCACATCAGGTTCTGAGCTCAGTGCAGAGTCTGCTTGAGATTCTTTGTCCTTCTCCCTGTGCTCTTCCTGCTCATGCTCTCTCTCTCTCTAAAAATAAAATAAAAATCTTTTTTTAAAAAGATTTTATTTATTCATTTGACAGACAGAGATCACAAGTAGGCAGAGAGGCAAGCAGAAAGAGAGGAAGGGAAGCAGACTCCCTGCTATGCAGAGAGCCCAATGCAGGGCTTGATCCCAGGACCCTGAGATCATAACCTGAGGCAAAGGCAGGGGCTTTAACCCACTGAGCCACCCAGGCGCCCCCTAAAATAAAAACCTTAAAAAAAAGAGGCTCCAGGGATTTTCAGAAGCTTGTTTTAGAATATGGGGTACATTTAACATTTGATCTGGCTTTAACTCTTTGCTCTGGTACAAGAAGGGTAATAACTAAACAGAAAAGAGATGCAAAGATATGAACAATAAAGTTCAATAATTAAAACTAGGGAAAATCATGTAAAACTTTTTGCTTTTCTCTTAAAATCAGTGGTTATTAAGCCGAATCCTGTTTTAAAGTCCACTGATTGATCTAACTTATGTCACTGTGTAATTTAATCTCAAATAAGCCTATTCAAGTGACAGTCATAGAAAGTTCTTTTGATTTCTTTGCCACACATTTCGTGAATTAATAGAGAAGATTCCTAAGGAATCACATGAAGAAAGCCAGAGAAATAATTAATTTTTCCCTCTTTACAAATGCTGAGAAGACTAACTGGAGGATTCACACATCTCAGGACATTGCAAGTATGTGTAGTCCTCACTCGCCATGGCTCCAGTACTCACGAATTTCAGTGAGTGTGTTTAAAGAACTCCAGTCACTCAACAACATAATTCAAATTTCAGTAATCACAATATATTAACTGAGAGGAATTACATAAAACACAAACTTCACGTCTAACTCTTCAATCTGCAAATCACTATGTAAATAACAGATGCTCATCATGATCACTGAATAATCACTTCTTTTTTCTTTTTTCCTTTTTTTTAAACTCCTTTTAAAATATGTCTCCAGTTGGTCACTCTGTATCTGTTGTTCAGCTCATGCACAGACAGCAAAGCATGTAGTTGTATTGCCTCCTTATTTTTAGGTGATAAACCCTCATTACATTTTATAAAAATGAATTATAAAAAGTTTATTGGCCAACAAAGATGAAATTGAAGCAAAGAAAGGAAAAGTAGTAATACTGGGAGTGAAATTCTGATAGAATGTGAATAGTTACAGAAGAAATAGCTGCCCTGGAAAAGATTATGGAACAATCATAATTTGTCCTATTGATTATTAAGATCTTTAGCTTGAGTGGTCATATTTATGGCCCTATACTACTATGCAAGGCAGGAATGGGCCTCATTATGAAGTCCAGGGATTTTTATGTGTGAAGACAACATCTTGAATTTCTATAACACTTTACAATTTGCAAAGCATTTTAAAATGCATAATCTTATATAATCTTCATAAAATATATCTGAAGTAGACCATTGGATACCATAATTCCTACTTCACAGAAGAGGGAATAAGCTCTGAGGTTAAAGGTGTTTTGAAAGCTAATAAAGGAGGGGGGACATACCACAGGTCATGTTCTCTGACTTCTGGCTGAACTTTTCTGTTACTTATCTTTTGGTTAGGATCCATTCAGATCTAACTAATAATGATAGTGACTTAGATTTCTAGTAGTTTTCCACTTTACAGAGCATGTTTACACTTATATCTCATTAAATGCTGCCTGTAGTCATGTAGACATAGACGATAATATCTGAATTTAAGATGCAAGTGATGAGGTCAGGATAATTTCAACAAATGGTTCTGGACAATTGTATAGTCCTATACTAAAAAATGAACTATACTCTTACCTCACATCTTATACAAAAATTAACTCAAAATAGATCATGGACCTAATTTGAGTTAAAACCATAAAACTTCTGAAGAATACTTGAGAAAAATTTAATGTCCTTGAGTTTGGAATATTTGTTTTTAATAGGACACAAAACCCCCAAACTATAAAAGAAAAAAAAGCAAATCAGACTTCTTTAATTTAATATATATATATATATATATATATATATATATTGCCCTTCAAATATATATATTGCCCTTCAAAATTAAAAAATATATATATTGCCCTTCAAAGTACACTGTTAGGAAAATGAAAAGGCAAGTAACAGACTAGGAGAAAAATACATTCAAAACACTTATCTGACAAAGGATTTGTATTTAGAATATATAAAGAATTTCTCCAACTCAATAAGAGGACAAATAACCCAACAATAAGTGAGAAAAAGACTTGAGTGGCTGCTTCAAAGAAGATGTATGGGTGACAAATATTGAAAAGCTGTTCAACATCATTAATCATTAGGAAAACAAAAAACTGTAGTAAGATACATTTCACATCTGCTACAATAGAAGAGTTTAACAATTTCTTATAATATTAAGCATGTATCTACCACAGGAGTTAGCATTTCTACTCCTGTGTATTTACCTAAGAGAAATTGAAGAATGTATCTACATATAGACACATATATTAATGTTCATATCAGTTTTCTTTGCAAAAGCAAAAACCTGAAAACAACCCAATATCCATCAACAAGAAAGTGGATAAGCAAATTTGGTATGGCTGTTCATTGGGTACCACTCAGCTCTAAAAAATAGTAAACTAATGATACAGGCAGCAGCAAGGATGAATCTCAAAATAATGATGTAGAGTAAAAGAATCCAATCAAAAGAGTATATACTGTACATTATCTACTGAACTGTGTTCCTTCAAGATTCCAGTGTTAAAGTCTTAACTCCTAGTACCTCAAAATGTGACTGTTCTTGGAGATAGGGCCTTTAAGGAGGTGATTAAAACAAAGATTACCAAAGAGCATGAGAAAATTTTAGCGGTTATCAAGATGTTCAGTTATCTCTCTTGTGGTATTGGTTTCAGGGGTGTGCATGTATAATAATTAGGCCTCAATACACTTCTAATATTTTGTATACTTTACCATTATAATATATAAATGGCTGGGAAAATACAGCTGTCTGTGGGAAAAATTTAATAAGCATCCATACTCCATACATTTGGTGAGATCACTGTATATTTGTTTGTTTTTTAAGATTTATTTATTTGAGAGAAAGAGTTTTTAGGGGAGGGCCAGAGGTAAAGGAAGAGAGAGAACTTCTAGCAGACTCCCCAAAGAGCGCAGAGCCCAAGTGGGGCCCAGACCCACGACCCTGAGATCATGATCTGAGCCAAAATCAAGAGTCAGACATCCAACCAACTGAGCCACCAGGCACCCCAGTATATTTGTTTCTATTACTACTACCACCACTGCCACCAGTGGTAGTAGTAGTAGTAATATGTTTGTATGTACTCGGTGCTGATGTAAGTCCTTCATAGTAGTAACTCATTTAATCCTTACCATAAACCTATGATGTTGGTACTCTTAGTATCTTTGCTTTACAAAAAATCTAAAATAAATAATTAACTTTCCCCTAGTCAACTCTGCAAATAGGGGGCAGGTCTAGGATTCAAACCTATGTTATCTCTAGAATTGCACTATGCAATAGTGCTTCTGTATATTCCTTTTCCAGACTATTAAAAGGTTTTCTTGTGCTGTATCTTATATTCTATTTCAAGAACCATTTTTAGGATGTAATGATAGATTCTCATTCTTTATATAGATATAAAACTATATTTTGCAAAGCTTGTTCCTCTCTACTGTTTCCCTTTCTTTCCATTGTCCCTTAATTTGAGGTGTCTGTTCTCATTCATTAGTTGTTTGGTTAGAGATAGGCTACTTAGTTGATACAGTTGCCTCAGACTCTATCTGCAGCTCTCTCTCCCTTTTTTATTTTCTTACCCTGATAAATGAGTATCTTTGTTGATTTTTGAATTGTGGGATTCCAGTCCATTTCTCTTAAGTTTTTCTGAGTGTTACTTCATTGTCCCCCAGCTTCTAGTATTTTAGGTGAGAAATACAATGGTAATGTGACCTTATTCTATAAAAGACATATTCTTTCTTTCTGAAACATTTTAACATTTTGATTTTTTTCCTGAAGTTTGGGAACATTACTCTGTAAATTTCATTTCATTGGTCTTACTTAGAATCTGTGGAGCCTTTTAAAAAAAAGATTATTTATTTATTTAATTGACAGAGAGAGAGAGAGAGAGATCACAAGCAGGTAGAGAGAGGGGGGAAGCAGGCTCCCTGCTGAGCAGAGAGCCCGATGCGGGCTCAATCCCAGAACCCTGAGATCATGACCTCAGCTGAAGGCAGAGGCTTAACCCACTGAGCCACCCAGGCGCCCCCCATAGAGCCTTTTAATCTGCAGACTCAGTCTTCCTTTAGCTTTAGGAAAGATGCTTCAGTTATTTGATAATTGCTCTTCCTCTCTCTGCTCTGTTTTTCTTCTTATGATTTTTAGGGCTGGGCTCTTGGGTCTGTCTTCTAAGGCTTTCATCTTTTTCCTATTTATTTCATTGCTTTTGCCTCTCTCAAAGTTTTGCATGTACTTTCCTGCCCCCTGTAGTTTTTATTGTTACTTTCTTTCACTTGGTCTCCTAGGGAACTAATTTCAAGTTTCAAGAAAGACCTTCCTCCTTTAAATCATCTAAAATTTTTAGCTCGTGTGATGCTTTAGTCTCATGTGTCAACTTGGCTAGGCCATACTACCCAGTTATTTGGTCAAACACTGGTCTAGATGTTGTTGTAAAGGTATTTGTAGATATAATTAATATTTAAGTCAGTGAAGTTTGAGTAATTCAGATTACCTTCTATAATATGGATGAGCTTCATCCAATCAGTTGAAGGTCTTACAAGGAAAAGATTTAGGTATCCCAAGAAAGAAGCCATTTTGCCTCCAGATTGCCTTTGGACTCAAGACTGCAACATCAATTCTTTTTTGGATCTCCAGCCTGACATTCTGCCCTGAAAATCTCAGATTGGTGAGTCCCCACAGTTGTGTGAGCCAATTCCTTAAAATAAATCTCTCTTACTTTGTGTGTGTGTGTGTGTATGTGTGTGTGTGTGTGTGTGTGTGTGTAGCCTACCAATTCTGTTTCTCTGAGAATACTGACAAAAACAAATTTGGGTACCAAGAGTGATTCTAGAGGAACAGAATCTTAAGGATGAGTTTTATGAAATGGTTTTGTACTCTGATAAAATTTAAAGGCATTAGTGACTCTATTTCTAGTAATAAAGAGAGTAGTGATAATCCATAGTGTGATAATGGCAGTAGAGGTGCAAAAAAAATCTCACCCCTGGATATTCCTTCTCAAATACTTATAAGAAGCAAGGTCTGGATGACTATGTATTCCATATTTTAGAACGTTTTTGTCAAACTAACAAGTGTAAGGAGATTGGCTGGTTGCTTCTAATTGTCCTGGGCAATGTAGGGAAAGAAAAGGATGATCTCAGGGATTTGAATTTCTACCCCAAGCACCACATAAATGGCCTACAAGTTTTCATGTTTTCCCTGAAAGAAACCCATCTCTTCTGTAAATGGCTGACTTAGTATAAATTCCCCACCTTGCAAGTTATTTGTTTTTAAAAGGAGGGCATTGATTGAGAATCAATAGGATTCTGAAAACTAGAATGGAAACATATGGGAAGAACCTGATGAAGATGGGCACATCAAACCCCTAAACACTGAAGAGTCTTCTTTGCCAGTATTTACTGACACTGGCATTAATCTGATATTAATTCCGGGAGACCAAAAGTCTCACCCTGGTCCACCAGTAAGAGTGGCACTTATGGATGTCAGATGAGCAACTGGTCTATTGGGGCTTAGCTTGGATCCATTTCATAGTGGGTCCAATGGATTTTGAGCCACTGTGGTTATTTCAGTTATGGAATGCATAATTGGAATGGACTTACTCAGTAACTAGCAGAAAACCTACACTAGTTCTCTGACCTGTACAGTGAGACCAGTTATGGCTGCACTTGATAAAGGCCAAGTGTAAGCATGTAGATCTTCTATCTGGGAAAATAGTAAGGTAAAAGCAATAATGGGCTCCTGAGAGAATGCAAAGAGATTAGTGCCACCATCAAGAATTTAAAAGGTGTTGGGGCACCTAGGTGGCTCAGAGGGTTAAGCCTCTGCCTTCAGCTTGGGTCATGGTCCCAGGGTCCTGGGATCAAGCCCCGCATCAGGCTTTCTGCTCAGAAGGGAGCCTGATTCCCACCCTCTCTCTGCCTGCCTCTCTGCCTGCTTGTGATCTCTCTCTCTCTCTCTCTCTCTCTCTCTCTGTCAAACAAATAAATAAAATGTTTTTAAAAAAAGAATTTAAAAGGTGCAAGGGTGGTGATTCCCATCACACCCCTTTTCACCTCACTTCACCTGTGTAAGAAACAAGTGGATCTTGGATAATGACTGTAGATTATTATAAACATAAGCAGGTGGTGACTCCAACTGCAACTGTTATACCAGATGTAATTTGGTTGCTTTGGAAAATTAACACATCCCCTGATAGCTGGTGTATACGTATTGATCTGGCAAGTGCTTTTTCTCTGTACCTCTTAGTAAAGACCACTAGAAGCAGTTTGCTTTCAGCTGGCAAGGACAGAAGTACACCTCCACTGCCCTATCTCAGGAACAGATCCGTTCTCTAGCCCTGTACATCATAGTTCCCAGGGATCTTGATTACCTTTCCCTTACTTAAGACATCACACTGGTCCATTATATTGATGACATTATGCTGATTGAATCTAGGGAATATGAGGTAGCAACTACCTACTCCAGACTTATCCATAAGACATTTATGTGTCACAGTGGGGAAAATGAGTCCAACAAAAATTCTACCTTATTGAAATTTCTAGAGGTCCAGTGGTGTGGGGAATGCCAAAATAATCCCTTCTGAGGAGGAGGAGAAGGTGTTGCATCTGGCCCCTCCTATAGCCCAAAGAGGTACAATGCCTAATTGACCTCTTTGGACTTTGGAGACAATGTATTTCTCATTTTGGTGTGCACCCTGGCTCATTTTACTAAGACTAGTTTTGAGTGAGGCCCAGAATAAGAGAAAGCTCTGTAACACATCCAGGCTGCTGTGCAAGTTGCTCTGCCACTTGGACCATATGGTCCAGTGGATGCAGTGGCAGTGACAGCTAGGGATACTGTTTGAGGCCTGTGATAGGCCCCTACAGGTGAATCTCAGCTCAGGCCATGGGCTTTTAGAACAAAGCCCTGCCAGTCTCTGTGTATAACTACTCTTGTTTTAAGGAACAGTTTTTGCCTTGCTGTGGCATATTTGTAGAGACTGAACACTTAACCACAGACCATCAAACTGGAAAGTAGAGCGTGCACAGCAGCATTCCATCATCAAATGGAAGTGGTATATACAAGATTGGGTTTGGACAGGCCTTGGAGGCAGGAGTAAGTTAGATGAAGGAGGCAAAATGTCCACAGTCCCCTTTCCTCCTACATTACCTATTCTCTTCCAGCCTGCATCTGTGGCCTCGTGAGGAGTTCCCTATAATTAGTTGACCAAGGAAGAGAAAACTAGAATGTGGTTTACAGATGGTTCTGCACCATATGGAGGCACCACCTATAAGTAGACAGCAGCAACACTACAGCCTTTTTGGAGGGGACATCCTTGAAGGACAGTGATGAAGGGAAGTCTTTCCAAATGGTAGAACTTTGAGCAGTATACTTGATTGTCCATTTTGCTTAGGTACAATGGGTGGAGGTACAAATCTGTACCAATTCAGGGACTGTGGCCAATGGCTTTGCTAGATGGTCAGTGACTTGGAAGGAAAATGATTGGAAGGTTGGTTACAAGGAGGTCTGAGGAAGAGGTGTGTAGATAGACCTCTCTGAATGGGCAAAAACCATGAACATATTTGTATGAAATGCGAATGCTCACTGAAAGGTGACTTAAGGAGAGAATTTTAATAATCAGGTGGATAGAATGACCCATTCTGTGCATACCAGTCAGTCTCTTTCTCAGCCAATCCTGTCGTTACCCAATGGATTCATGAACAAAGTGGAAATGCTGGTGGGAATAGAATTTATGAATAAATAAGCTCAGCAACTTGAACTTCTAGTCACCGAGGCTGACGTTGTTATGGTCACTGCTGAGTGTCCAGTTTGCCCACTACATATCGCAACACTGAGGCCCCAACATGACACCGCTTCCCGGGGCGTTCAGCCAATACCTGCTGACAGGTTGATTACACTTCTACCACAGAAGGAACAGTGCTTTTTTCAGTACTTTTCTTACAGAATAGATACTATATGGATTTGCCTTCCCTGCATGTAGTACTTCTAACAAATCTGCCATCCATGGACATGCAGAATGCCTTATCTAACATCATGGTAGTCCACACAGCATTCTTCTGTCCAAGGAGATCACCTTAAGGCAAATGGTTTGTGGCAGTGGGCTCATGCTTGTGGAATTCACTGGTCTCAACATATTCCTCGTCCTTCTGAAGCAGCTGGCTTGATAGGGCAGTGAAATGGCTTTTTGAGGACTCTTACAGTGCCAGCTAGGTGGCAGCACCTCAGAGGGCTGGAAGCTTGTATATGCTTCAGATTAGCACCCAGTATACGTTCCGATTTCTGCCATAGCCAGGATTCAGGAACGAGGCCTGGAACTGGGAGTGGTATGACTTACTGAGACCTCTAGTGATCCAGTAAAAAAGTTTTGCTTCCTGTGTCTGTGACCTTATGCTCTGCTAGTCTTGTGGTCTTAGTGGCTGTCTTCAGTAATTTTGTTTGGCTTTTGATGTGGTCTTTCCATACACAAACTTGGTCTTCCTTGACGGGTAGCAGATCAGGGACTTACTTGTGGACCATGAAGTCTAGAAGAATTGCTGCATTATACAGAACAAATTATTAGCCACTTTGAGTAAGGGTTTCTCCTCTGAAAAGAATGAATAATGTATTTCATTCAAAAGATTGTTTTGAAGTTCAGATGGGTGATATACGCAGAGCACATACATGTTGCCTGGACCTGGAGTGGATGTTTGCATTAAATTCTACAGTTGTCTCACCTCTTGGGAGAACATTTCTCCTATGATCACTTGAGGTCTTTCTTTCCTGCTATGTATTCCATAGTTTGCTTCTGAAATTCCTTTTATGTATTTTCTTTACATGCTCTGTACACTTTAACATTTTAATATTGTCATCATGTTTTTCATCTTTTATCCTGAGTTATGAGAAAATGCCTTGAGCCAGTTTTCTAAATCACTGACTTTTTTTTCCATTCACTTCTCACTTTAGAAATTTTAATTGAGTGATTGTGGTTTTTATTTGAAAGCAAGCTGTTATTATTTCAGAATGTTTAATTTTCACACATTTAACCTCACTTTTAAAAATAAAAAATGCTTTCTGCTATAAAGTAGTATATGTTCACTATAAAAATTTAGATTATAAAATAGCCACTATGAACATTTTGGTGAATATTTGCCAGGTTTATTATTATATGTTTATATATGATGTATTTGTATATATGTCTATATATATGTACATACATACATGATAAAAGAGCTCACTGTAATATTTTTGTTACCTCCTTTATAATTTAATAATATAACATGTCATAACCATAGATGTATGTTATTCTTTTAAATATTCTTTCAGATTTTGTTTTAAATAAATATAGGAGTTTTTAAAGAATTCTTCCCTCTTATAGAAAGGAAAACATTTGCTATGATTTTTAAAAAGTGTCTCTTTTTGTGAAGAACTGGCTATCTTTATATATCTAGTGATTGTATTTCCAATTTGTTCATATTTACAAGGGGAAGTTTACATTTGCTGTGTTGGAATATGAGAAGGGTTCTGTCAGAAACTGTGTAAGGCCCTGTTTAGTTATCTTGAACATACCCTGTTGGCCAGATTAGTGGTCCACAAGACCCTTGAGCAGTAGAGAGGGGTTTCTGGTGAGACTGCTGCATGGCAGGGAAGGTCCATCCTTTGCTGAAGGCATTTATTGTCTGTGTGGGAGCAGTGGTCAAGCCAGAGACAGCAGTCTATGTAAAATGAAAAAAAGAGCTCTGGGCCAAGTGATATTTATGAGTAGGCCAAGTAGTGGGCTTCCTCTTTCATAATTGTTGCAAGAGTCCATGTTAGGTGAGTTCCATGTTACTTGGACCAAGTCCCTTCATAGCATCATTTTGCCACAATATCTTTGCTTTGATTAGCATGCTGCTTCACACAGTGAATGGTGAGGATGGACATAAAAGTTGGCTGCCATGTACTTGGGGCATTGGTTGAACTCCATTGATCCTTGGGTTTGTAACTGATCAACTATCATAGTCTTTCTTTTTTTTTTTTTTTTTGCTGGCCCCTACTGCTCTGGGCTTGCAGGTTCTCTGGATTTGTAGGAGAATGGCATTCACTTACTCCCTCAGAGGGCTCCTCCTTGGCTGTGTTCATTTGCAGACTAGTAGGTAACTCCCTTAGTCTAATCCTACCTGTGCCATACCTAACAGAAATCTCCCAAAGTGTTTGGACACTGATGGCCTCTATCTCTGTTTAGGAGAAGCAGATAAAAACAAAAAATTCCTCATTGTGCATGTTGTAGGTCATGCCAATAGGTTTGGGGGAGGGGGAAGAATTTAAATTCATGGACTCATATAACTCCTCCTACACCATCTTCTCTCCTAGTCAAAGAGAGAAATGGAGTTCCCAGTATGAAATACATTCATGAATCCAGGGTGTATTGTATCTCCTACTTTTCCTTTATCTATCAGATATTTCTGTTTTTATGATAGATGATTCAACACGTGTTCCTCTTGGAGAAAACAAGGACTACATCAATGCTAGCTATATTAGAATAGTCAATTCTGGAGAAGAGTATTTTTATATTGCTTCTCAAGGACCACTGCCAAGTACCACAGATGACTTTTGGCAAATGGTTTTAGAGAATAACTCTAATGTTATTGTCATGATAACCAGAGAGATAGAAGGTGGAATTATCAAATGCCACCATTACTGGCCCATTTCTATGAAGAAGCCTATGGAGTTGAAAAACTGTCGAATCTTCCTGGAGAACTATCAGATACTTCAATATTTCATCATCCGAATACTTCAAGTTGTGAAGAAGTCTGTAAGTTTTTTAAAAAATCAGTAGGAGATGGGGCGCCTGGGTGGCTCAGTGGGTTAAAGCCTCTGCCTTCGGCTCAGGTCATGATCCCAGGGTCCTGGGATCAAGCCCCGCATCGGGCTCTCTGCTTGGCAGGGAGCCTGCTTCCTGCTTCCTCTGCCTGCCTCTCTACCTACTTGTAATCTCTGCCTGTCAAATAAATAAAATCTTTAAAAAAAATCAGTAGGAGAGATATTAAGATAAGCTACCTGTCAGAATGAGAAGTTAGGATTAGGATGTGTTATAGACTGGGGATACTTTTTTGAGTAACTTGTTTTAATGCTCCCTGCTACCCGAAACTAAGACACCACTGTCTAAGACACTGTCTAAGACACTGTGTCTGCTTCTTAACCAAACTGACTGGAGAGATGAAAAACCTAAACAGGTGAGGTGGGGCAGGGAGCGACAGTATTGGAAGTTGCCTAATCCTGGGATGTCCTTTGGCTGGTTCTGTTGAGTGTGACAGAGATGTATGGAGTCTTTAAGGTATATTTCTAACCACTGTGCCAGGTACTATCACCGCCGTACTGATTATTGGAGACTTGGGTATGCTTACTGATACTTTCAGTTACTGTGCTCCATGGTAATGAGGGATGCTTTGAGATCCTGGAAGGGAAGAACGTAGCTTCGTGTGTAGCTTGGAAGGTTGTACAACATGGAAGGTTTGCTGGAGGAGGGAACATATGGATTGAGAACTACTCAAATGAAAAAGGTGGAAAGAAAAAGTAGGTAATCAAGATCTAAAATAGCATGGGGTATATATAGAGAATTGCAGGTAATTAAGTGTTTCAGGAAGGTAAAAGTTTAATGCCAAAGAATAATGAGAGGTGAGATGAGGCTACAGAAAGTAAGGGAGCAGTCAGAACATGAAATATCTTGGATGTTGGCTAAGGAGCACAAACTTCTTTATGAAGATAATTAGGAGACATTGAAGAATTTCAATAAGCAGGTGCCATGATCAGTCAGGGCGGCTGGTATTGAGATGGAAAGCAGAGACTTCGGTGTTTTTTTTCATATCAAATTGGCTGACTTATATATGGCTTATGACTCGTGACTTTTTTTTAAATGAGCAGTCAAAATTAAGCTATCCGATACAATTGCTACATGTGGCTATTTAAGCTTAAATTTAATTCAGTGTCTCACTTACAGTAGCCATATTTCTAGCGTTTAGTTACATGTCACTAGTGGCTATCATATTGGGCAGCATGGATTTAGAACATTTGCATCATTGTAGAAAGTTCTGTTGGGAAGTGATGATTTCTAAAATCTAAAACTCATAAATTTCTTGCTTTAATAGATTAAAAAAATAGAAAAGGAATGCTTTATAGGAGAAAGTGATGAGTTCCATTGCTCTAAGTGGATTTAATTAGCAAGTAGGTGATACATGTGTTCGAGAGGAATGAAGGGGATGGGAGTTAAACAGGAAGTCTGATGAGAGTGATGAGTCATCACCAAAGAAGGTGATTGAAGTCCAAACAATAACTAAGAAAATGGTTGCTGGAAGTGCTGAAGTTGGAACCCATAAATTTTCAATAGCAATAAAATATATACCTACATGATTATTTTCTTCCCAGCAGCCTAACTATGGGATTCCTGAGCACAGGTTATGGAACTGACCCAGATGTTGTCCGCTACGTGTGGTAAGATTCAAAGGACTAAGGGTGTTAATGGTTTGATAGGAACATGATTCAGATAATCAGCCATGAAGTCTAAATTTAGGGGGACAAATGGAACCAGGAACCAGTCAAGTAAGAGTAAGTGGAGGACATAAAGGACAGAGGAACTCCATTTGGTCACAGTGTTGTTGGAGTAGAAATGAGGCACAAATGAGGTGGTAGCAGATGATCTTCTGGTCAGAAAGTGATGTTGGAGTTTAAAAACTGGAAAATTTTTGATACTGGACATTATAGGTAATGATAAGTTCAGAGAGTGACCATCACTGTGAGGACTAGAAGAAACGAGTAGTTTCCTCTGCAAGAGAAAAATACAAATGCTATGAGGTTAGAGGGTCCGCTGGGCTGTTGAGACTTCAGGTTTGCCCTGGATAATGTCAGAGTCTGTGGGAGAGGGAAGGTCAGGTCTTCAGTGAATGTGGCAGATGGACTGGAGGCTAAAGCCACTGGGTCATAGCAATGAGAGGGTGAAGGTATGAAGCTAAGGGGTATGAGACTCAAAAGGGAGTGGGGTTTTTCACAAGAAGAAATGATGGATTGGAAACAGGAATGGGCAGCAAGGAATACCCAACCTAATCTCTATGCTCTGTGGGACCTGGAGACGGGAGAATAGGTGGCCTCCATGGCGGGGTTGGGGTGGGGGAGAGGCTACAGAGAAAGAAGTGCTGTGGGAAGCAAGGAAGGAAATGGAGGAAGCATTTAGGGAAATGATGAGGATTTCAAAGAGTTTACTATGAGATGGGACACCTGTGTGCAAGGGGAGAGGTTGACAAGTTAAAGGAGTAGGGTGGGAGGGAAAGATGGAATTGAAAAGTGTGAGGAGGATCTGCACATAGGTGGTAACCAGAGGGGCCAAGAACAATGGCTGACACTTGCTGGCTGTGTGCTAGCCCTTGCACTTGGTTGTGCACCTGGGAACTCACCTCAGCCCTCAGTCCCCCAGGACTTGTTGATTCCCTCCCATGTTAACCAGGTATTGTGCCAAGTACCAGAGACAGAACACACACACAGTCTCAGCTCTTAGAGTGCTTATGGTCTAGTGGGAAAGGAAGTTCCAGCTGGCTTGTGAGGCACATATTATGGGAGAAGACAGCCTGCTTGAAGAGTATAGGCAGGTGGGAGGCACAGAGGAATGATCTGTTTGCAAGGACACAAAAGCTAGGGTCCACCTGTGGAGCCTTGGCAAGGGGTTGGTGGCCTTTGGGCCGAGGCCCACAGGCTTCAGAACCACGGGGTTCATGTTTGAAGAATCTGCATTGGGATTTCTTTTTTTTTAAAGATTTTATTTATTTATTTGTCAGAGAGAGCGAGCACAGGCAGAGTGGCAGGCAGAGGCAGAGGGAGAAGCAGACTCCCTGCTGAGCAAGGAGCCCGATATGGGACTCGATCCCAGGACGCTGGGATCATGACCTGAGCCGAAGGCAGCTGCTCAGCCAACTGAGCCACCCAGGCGTCCCTGCATTGGGATTTCTGTCTGAATGGTATTAGGTCAGGAAAGTGGTGAGGTCTACCTTTATGCACATTCTTAGTGGTCACCAGTGGCAGAAGAGATTTAAGCCCTGAAACACGTATTAGGGTTAGAGCTGTCCTCAACTTGGTGCCTTCACAAGCTTTGCAAGGGGTGTTGGTATCATTCAATTTCATGTACCAGTGAGTCAAACTTGAGTTTTCTATTTGGGACTTAGGAAAACTTATTTCTGTTTGGAACTCAGGAAAAAATGGGTGCATTAGGGAGAAGCAGGGGAGGAGTAAGAGACCCATCCTGAGTTTTCCCACAAGGATTCCCAGTGAAGTAAAATGAGGGCTTCACACTGGAAAAGGCTCCCACTTTGGAAGGGATGATGAGTAAACTCAAAGTGCTTTACCTATCAACTCTGAGGAGTTTCATGACTGTGTTTCTAGGGGGCTCAGCACAAGAGTGGGGGCACAGTCCACTCACTTGGTCACCACCTACCCTGTCCTCATCAGCAGAAGAGGTTAGGGCCCTGCTGGTCAAGCAACTTGGCAGCACCTACCTTTAATTAAATTTAGTATCATAATATTTAAGCTAAGATAGAATGCTTTTATTAATGTGTTAGCCCATCTTTTACTCTGAGTTTCTTAGGTTCTTGGTTTTTCTGCGGTACCATGGTCCAGAACAAAGATGGTAGATTTGAATTCAGGAGGCCTACAGTATAGTCCCAGCTCTAAACATGTGAGCTTTCTGACCTAACATGTATCTCCCAATCACCCTAATCCTTACTTTTTCATCTGTAAGATGGGGATGAAACAGTACCTACCTCCCAGAGTTGGCATGAGGATTAAATGAAAGAATGCATTAAATGAAAGAAGCATACCCGGCACATCGCGAGTGCTTAAATCGTGCTACCTCTTCGTAGTGTGATTTTCATTATTCTATGACCACAGAGACTTTATTTAGTAGTAGTAGTGGTGGTGGTAGTAGTAGTAGTAGTAGTATATTAGAAATTCAATTTAGATCTTTAATATAAGAAGTTAATAAATCTCTCTCTTCCCGTCCCTCCTCCCTCTCTCCCTCCCTCCTAACTCTGTCCCCTTTTCTCCCTCCCCTTCTCTCTCCACAGACAGGAAGTAGTCACTTTGTAAAACACTTGCAGTTCATCAGCTGGCCAGACCATGGCACTCCTGCCTCAGTAGATGGCTTCATAAAGTACGTGCGTTATGTGAGGAAGAGCCACCTTACAGGACCTATTGTGGTTCACTGCAGTGCTGGCGTGGGCCGGACGGGGGTGTTCCTCTGTGTGGATGTTGTGTTCTGTGCCATTGAAAAGAGCTTTCCGGTAAGTGTGTGAATTAAACAGATAACTGATGCTGTTAGTAAACATTCTACTTGTAACAGCCTTCTAGTACCTGGAGACTAAGATTGGGCCTTCAGGAGAACTCAGTAAAGAGAAAGCCTATGAACTTTGGGGACCTGCTTCTCAATTCAGTGCTGCAGGTTCCCGGAGGTGGCTGTGATGATGACAGTACAGAAAGCACACGAAGGACATGGGACAGTGTTGGCACCACAGTAGAGGCACAGTGAATGTGACTTCATTTCCCTTTCCTCCCCTCTTCCCATACCAAAGGTTTTTTAAATCTTGTTAAAGAATGTTGAATGAAGTATATGCCTGTTTCTAATGAACAGAAATGCATGCACATGAGCACATTGGAAAAATGTGGACTTTAGGGTTTTAATGAGAGGTCCCTAGCTTGGACTGCCAGTTTTTTCCTCATACTTTAGATTTTGGTGACATTGTGCACATTGCTCATCCTCTTGGAAACCCAGTTTTATGTAAAATAAGGATAATCGTATTCTTGGGTTTGAGTCCGTCATTAACAATTCTTTGCTTTCCTTCCGAATTTGGAACCAGCTGAGAGATAGACCCAAGAATTAGACACATATTAATTATCCTATTACCTCTACTGTTGATTAAACTGCTTAGGGAACGTGACCTGAGATTTGTGGCCAGAAGGGCTGACTCACTGAACTGTTTTTCTGGCGCTGTGGAAGTGCAGAGGGGAAGACATCTGTTTATTAGCAGGCCCCGGGGTGGGAGGCTGGGAGTGGCTCTTACCACCAGGACCACAAGCAATGGAAAACAACCATACCTCTGGCATGAGAAAGCCGGCTACCAGGCATTTGCCCTGCCAGACAAATTCTGCAGTTAGATTATCATCACAAAAACTAAATCTCACTCCATCGGGCCTTCCCTACCTAGTTAAACCCTGACTGTGGGAGGCTCTCTCCCTTGGCAGCAGAATGGCTGTTTTGGTTCCAGAACTCACCATCCTCAGGCCATATTATTTGGGAGGGTGGGAAAACGGCCTCTCCCCGTAACTCCTTGGAGGACAGAGGAAATTGCTTTTTGTCAGAAACTTGAGCCAGTATCTCCCAGCATTTCAGCTGCTTCTGAGTTGTAGCCCCTTGCTTGACCTAACCGCTGTGGGAGATGCTCGTCTGTTTGGACCGGTCAGGACTACTCCAGACTGTAAGGCTGAGAGTGAGAGAGGAATGGTTTTTCAAAGAAAACTCAGAGAATGAATATAAACTAGACAGTCCCCTCCCCCCTCCCCCCGCCAAAAAAAGACCAATGTGCTAAAAAATGCTGAAAATTTAAGTAGTATAATTCTGATATTACCCATTCCCATAACTAAAGTTGTTTGATCCTTTTAGCAGAAATTTGTTAGTATGATTTTCTTTTATATATTTCCCATTATATTTTCTTAAATAATTGGTTTATGTTTGTCCTTATTTTATTTTCCTTGTAGAAACTGTAAAACCTGTAAATATTATACTTCATGATCCTAAGGAGCACTGTTTTCTCCCACATTTTATCTTCTTTAAATTCAGAATGTGTTTTATAATGAGTCAGGTTTAATTGGCAGTGTTTTTCTTAGTGGTACATAAAATAATGATACATTTTTCAATTAAGGATGCTTAGATTTGAGAGAGTAATTCAAAAATAGAAAACGCATCCATTGTTTCCTTATTGGCTTTCCACAGAACCTTGAACCATCAAATGTTCTTACTGATGCCCCTTTCTACTCTTTTCAGAAATTTTGTCCAGACATTCCTAGAAATTGAGAGTGAGCATTTAGAAACTTCAAAGCAGTTTGCTGTATTCCTGTGACATCCAAGAGCGTGACTGTGAGGGGACTGGTCTTTAGTGAACAGGGTGTAGACCAGTTTGTGTGTTGTGGAACTCACATGGAGAGTCGTACATGCAGCAAGCTGCACACGAGCTGTGTGAGGCTGTACAGGTGTGACCTGCAACGTTGTAAGATGCCTTGATCAATTATAACTCTAAAAGATATGAAAAGCTGAGAATATGTAACCATTTCTTTCTTTTTTAGTTGTACTTTTATAACCATTTGCATTTTTTAATCACACCTGCTTAAAAATCCATAAAATGTTGGGAGCAAACGGGCTCTTACCTTACAGAAACACTGAGATTGCTCTGTCGTTGGAACATTCTCGATTGACCTTTCTCCTCTAACAGTCTTAGTTATCGTATTTTCACATAATGAAGTGAATAATCCAGAATTTAGCACATTAGCCTTTTCATAATGAAAAATTCTTACACCACCACTGTGCACCCTGTCAAGTTTACCCGGCAGGGGTTTGTATTTTGGTTTGTTTTTGTTTCTGCTCTTCGTAGTAAGAGTCTCTTGATGAAGCAGTGTGATTTATCTTTGGGCACCAATTCCCTGATCTGTGTAATACCTCAGACAGCTTTCTTACCCTTGCAGCTAGCTCTGTGACCAGAACATAAATCTACACAAAGCTCAAGCTCCAAATCACATCAGGTTACAGTATAATACTTTGGATTTCTGCACAGCTTAGAGCTAGTTGTTTGTCAGTAATCCAACAGAAAAAAAGGAAGAATTCTTCCTTCTTAACACTTCATGTTTAAATAACAGGCATGCTGAAAGAATCACCCTTAGCCACATCTGCATATCCATTAAGCTGCAGTGTGGAATGCCTTGATACTTGCATTTGCTTCCTAAGTTGGTACCTGCATACCATTAGCCCATCCCTGAATTTGTCAAGCTGTCATGTCATTAGAAAATGAATGGTACTTTCTGTGGGCCTCTCCTCATGTACCTGCCAGAGGAGCACACAGCCCTGAACCATTGCCAGACCTCCGACCTCCTCGTAGGTGGGCTGTGAGCACTGAAGGGGGCTGTGCAGTGTGGGGGGAGAAAAAGAAAAGAAAAGAAGATGGTACTTTACCTGTCCTTTTTGCCACATATTTACCCCAAATTTCCAAAACATCTTCAATAGCCGTTCTTCATTGTCCTGGTAATTGTGTATGGGTTTTTAATCTTAGCAATTCAAAGCGCTATTTTATGAGTCTGCAGAACATTAATGTTACAAGTGAAAAATAATGAACATCAGCTTCTGTTTTTTAAATGTAATATTCTTTTAAATAATTCTTTTGTCTTTGAACAAAAAGACATGTGTTCAAAAGGAACTTTTGAACTTCTTTCTTTCTTTTTTGAAAATGACAAATACATTTTAATAGTTTGTTTGCTTTGTTAGCCAGTGCATCATTGCAATTAAGACAGGTGTGGTTTAAGCAATTCACAGTCAATAATGGCTATAAGATTCAACATAAGGAATTATAATTCCAAGTAAAATGAACATGAACTCTTTCTGCCTTCATATCTTTGCAGTTACCTCCATTATCATCATTTGGTTAACAACTATAGCTGCATTCAGAAAGCTGTGTTTTTCTAGATGAGGCAGTGCAGTAAAACTTGTTTTACATCATTAAATTAAGATTTAAAAAGGAATAATATAAATTCATTTCCATAAATTATCTAACATTCAATTATAAATTTAAAAATAGGCTTTCAGTAACAGTTTTTAAATTCAGTGAGATTTCATTTTGTTGTATTTCCTTATATGGATCGTGCTTTTGGTTTCGAGTCTAAGAACTCCTTACCTAGCCTAGGTCCCAAATAACTTTTGCTATATTGTTTTCTCAATGTTCTGTGTTTTATGTTTAACATTTAAGTCCATAATCCATTTTCAGTTAATTTTTGTATAAGGTATGAGGTTTAAGTTAAGGTTTACTTTTCCTTTATTTTTTTTTAAATTTTTTGCCTATATTTGCCTTTTTGCCTAATTATGTCTAATTATCTAACACCATTTGTTGAAAAAGCTATTCTTCCTCTCTACCAAATTGCTTTGCACCTTCATCAAAAATCACTGGGCATGTTTGTGTGGGCCATTTTCTGGTTGTATATTCTGTTCCATTGATCTGTGTGTCTATCCTTCTACCAATACTACTCTATAGATTGCTGTATCTATATAGTAAGTTTTAACATCAGGAAGAGTGATTCCTTTATTCTTTTTCAGAATTGTTTTAACTCTTACAGGGTCTGTGCTTTCCCACATAAATTTTAGAATTAGCTTGTCTATGTCTACAAAAAAGCTTGTAGGGATTTGGTAGGAATTTCTTTAAAGCTGTAGATCAATTTGGGGAGAACATCATGACATCTTTGCTATGTTGAATCCTCCAATCCATGAACACGGCATGTCTTTCCATTTATTTAGGTCTTTAATTTCTTTCATCAGTATTTTCCCATTTTCAGCATTTAGATCCTATATGTGTTTTTTTTTTGTTTTTTTTTTTTTTTTTTTTTTTTTTTTTTTTTTTTTTTTTTTTTTTTTTTTTTTTTTTTTTTTTTTTTTTTTTTTTTTTTTTTTTTTTTTGTTTTTTTTTTTTTTAGATTTCCTCTTTGGAGCAATTATAAATGGTATTGAGTTTTTTACTATCAGCTTCCACATGTTCATTGTTAGTATGTAGAAATGTGATTGTTTTTGTGTGTTGATCATCTATGCTGTGATTTCATTGAACTAACTTACTAAATCTAAGAGGGTTTTGTGGGGGGGGTTCTGTTTTGTTCTGTTTTAGATTCCTTGGGATTTTCTACATAGACAATCATTCTAGTTACAAATAGGGACAGATTTTTCTCTTCCTTTCCAACCTGCATGCCTCTTGTTCCTTTTTCTGGCCTTGTTAAGCTACCTACAACTTTAAGTATTAGATTGAATAAAATATGTGGTGAGAGTGAACATTCTTGCCATTACTAATATTAGGGGGAAAGCAAATTAAAACAACTTGTTTTGTAAAAGACCCTATGAAGAGAATGAAAAGACAAGCTACGGATTTCAGGAAACTGCAAATAACATATCCAACAAAGATTTTACATTTAGAATTTAGAAAGCATCCTCGAAACTCAGTAGTAAAGAACAGAAACCAAAAAAGGAGCCAGTTAGAAAATTGGTAAAAGATATGAACAGACATTTCACCAAAGAGGATAAAAAGATGTCAAATTACCACATTTAAAAGATGTTCAGCTTCATTAGCTTTTAGGGAAATGAAATTAAAACTATGACAAAATATCACTAGACATCTATCAGAAAGACAAATATAAAAAATGATACCACCAAGGGCTGGTTGAAGAAACAAGTTGAAGAAAGAGTTGAAGAAATGAAATTAACCATTTGTTGCTTGTGGGAATATAAAATGGTACACCCATTCTAGAAAATAATTTTATAATTTTCTTTTCTTTTCTTTTGCTTTCTTTTCTTTCCTTTCCTTTTCTTTACTTTACTTTTCTTTGAGAGACAGCACAAGTGCAGTGTGGGGGGAGGGGTAGAGGGAGAGGAATATTAAGCAGACTCCACATTCATTGCAGTCCCCAACACAGGCCTTGGTTTCATGACCCTGAGATCATGACCTAAGCCAAAATCAAGAGCCACATTCTTGACTAACTGAGCCACCCAGGTGCCCCTGCAATTTCTTTAAAACAAACAAAAACGAAACTAAATAAATTTACCATATAACTCCAGCAGTAACACTCTTGGGTGTTTGTCCCAGAGAAATGAAAACCAACCTTCACACAAAAGCCTGTATGTAAATGTGCATAGTAGATCTGTTCATAATAGCCCCAAACTGGAATTAACCTAGATGTCCTTCCACAAGCTGATGATTCAACAAACTGGTATATATTCATACCATCCAATACTATTAAGCAATAAAATGGAGTGAACTATTGATGTGCACAATTTGGATATATCTCAAAGCAATTATGCTGAATGAAAAAAAAAGTCTCAAAAAGTTAGATTTTATATGATTCCATTCATATAATCTTGTTGAAGTAACAAAACAGTCAATATGGAGAACAGATGACTGGTTGCCAAGGGTTAGGAACTGAGTTGGATGAGCAGTTCTAATGGATAACAGGAGAAAGTCCTGTGGTGGAACAGTTTTGTATCTTGATTGTGGTTGCAGTTATCGGAGTCTTCACATGCGATAATATTACACAAAAATACACAAACGCATCACACAATCTCACAAATGATTGCCTGAAGAAATGGCAAAATCTGAATAGGCTCCATGGATCATACCAATGTCAATTTCCAGGTTTTGCTATTATACTATATGTATATAGGATGGCATAATTGGGGGAGATTGGGTGAAGGGCACATAGGATCTCCATGTACATTTTTTTCTAACTTACTGTATATCTATAATTGTAGTATAAAATTTTTAATGGCCCAATTAAAAATTTAAATTATTATAAAATTAAAAAGTTATAAATATAAAGGAATGGTTACATTTTTCTCTGATTTTCATCTATTTGGGGGTTCAGTTAACAAACCTTAAAATTCACATTTCATGTGGTCTTGCTGAACATGAGTGGTCCTCAGCTTGCACCACTTGACTCTCCAGGCAAGTTTAGCAGTACCTGAGCTGGTCTGTAACCTGTTCTGCTGGTGATGCTCCTTGATGCTGCTGTCAGATTGCCAGAAGAGTTTCTAAACACTTAACTGCCAGTTTCTGGGCTCATCTCATTGTGGAATAGTAACAGTCCCTTGCAGACCTGCATCAGCTCAGCAACCACATTGGGTAGGCTGGTCTCCATGCACAGGTGCAGGCTCTGGTATCAGGCCAACTGTTGCTCAGGGTCTCCATTTGAGCCGAGAAGGCTCTTTAGATGAGAAACAGCTGTGTTACTATATGGCCAGAAAAAGTATCACAGTGCTGCTTTAAGTTTTCCCTTTGGAGAACAGAAAAGTGGACATGGGCAAATTTGTTGTTATTTCTTTTGGAGAGCATTTCTTATTGTAAATGATTGCTTCTTGCTTTTTCCTGGAAACCTCTTTAACCTAAAGTCTTCCTTATCCATTAGACTAGGTTAAAAATAGTATGTTTCCTTATAGCTGAAAATGAGAACTTTCTGGTTAAATTTTGACATCTCTTTAACTGGGAAGAATTATGGAGTACTCATTTGGCAGTCTGGGGGTTTGTGTTTTCCCTCATGTGAATAATACAAAATCACTGTCATCCTGTTGCAGTTCAACATCAAGAATATAGTGACCCAAATGAGAGAACAGCGTTATGGCATGATTCAAACAAAGGTAAGCTCTCACTACATAAATTCTAATAAAAAGAATAATGAACATAAAGATGAACATGTATAGCATGTTACAATTTGTAAATCTCTTTTACCTACGTGATGTTATTGAATTCTCACCGTTTGGGGTAGACATGAATTTTTCTCTGCTATTACTGATGAAGTACTTCACCTTCAGAATAATGAAGTCTGTTCTGTGAGGTCGTTCATATAGCACGTGGAGGAGCCAGCAGGAAACTGGTCTCCTGATGCCCAAACACATGCCTTGTCCATCCATGATGCCATGTTATTTAAGTAACATATCTAAAGTTATTCATAGGTTTCTGGATGACAGTTCTGGGATATTTACTTGCCACTAAATTATCGAAGTCATTGGCATGTCATAAAGAGATAGCATTGATGTTACAGATTAGTTGTTAATCATTTGGGAGGGGGAATCAAGAGAGTATGGGTAATGAAAAGCAGGAACCCCTAAATCTTTAAGTTGACCTGTTCTTAGGCCAGTGTTAAATGATAGGAAGCATTTTATTTGAAGTTGGATTGCCTGAGAGACCTGAGGCTACACCTAAAAAAAAGTTTAAATGTGATGTATCCAGGGAGATATAAGGAGATGGAGGTTGAGGGTCAGTTTCCACTCTGTTCAGTTAAGCCTTGAGTTAACCAGTCTAGACCAAGCACTATATTATGATCATTTTTCTTCCTGATATTTAAAAAAAATATATTTTCATAAAGAAGTTCTTGGCTAAATGTTTGCTGTTTTTAGGAACCTTCCTTTATGGTTGAAAATTACAACTATGTTTTCTGAAATTGGATAGTGGTATTCAGCTACTTACCATTCTGTTGTTTTTCATATATATGTACATAGGAGCAGTATTTCTTTTGTTATAAAGTTGTGCTTGAAGTTCTTCAGAAGCTTCTGACTTTAGATTAAGAAAGACTTCTGTTGCCTCACATTTCAAATTATCAAGTGGTTTGGAGTCTTCTCACAAAGAACACGTTCTGGCTGTGCTGACGGGCTTTGCTTACGGGTACCATGTGCTTTCTTGGTGTATCATTTGACTTTCTTTCTGACAACTCCCTGGAGGCAGCATCATTTGGTTTGGGGTGAATAGTGTTTATCCATTAATCTTACTTAGATAATATCAAAATATACTCCCACATTTTCCCGTGAAACAAAAGTTGCATAAAACAACTGCAGCCTATTTGGTTGACGGGATCACAGAGCCCAGTAATGGACTTAAATCTTACTCATTAAGATTTCATTTGCACAGGCAGCTAAAGGGAGCTGAGGATTTCCAAGACCTTATAAAACCCTTACCTTATTCTGGAGAACACAGGGCCAGTAAATGCAAGATCACATCATGAGCTCTTAGAGGCCTTTTCAGGACAGTTACTTAACCCATGTTTTTTTTAGCTAGAGTCTGTATTTTTAGCTGGTATTTGAATAACTCAGTTCACTAATTAGGATGAATTAACCTTCCATACAAATTGGATTCCATTTTCCTATAGTTCCACACTCTCGAAAGGGCCCAGGGACGTCAGAGGTCAAGTTTCCTTTCTAGAGCAGCTGCACAGGGACCTGTTGGTTTGGGAAGTATTTCATGGGTAGGCAGAGTTCCCCTGCTCCATCACATGAGCACACTGGTGAACGGTCCAAAACTAAAATAGATGTTTATATAGAAAGTCCAAGAGGAGATTTTTGTCCAGCTTGAACTCTTTCCTATCCTACCCTAACACTTAACATATTACGCAGTCTGCTTTTTAAAAGTACATATTATATTTTACTTGCCTCTTAGTATTTGCCTTTTAGCTAACCAATAAACTTTGATATAACCATTATTGCATAAGGCTGTGTATCTCTTATGCCAGATGTATTTATCAAACTAAGATCTTATGATAGTCATTTTTTCCTTCAGAGTTCCATTAAATCATTTCTTTCCATTACTGCCCCACCTCTGCTGTAACATTTAGAAGTTGGCTTTGGGAACTAGGTTTTGGAAAACCAAATTCATAGTTGTGAAAGGAAAACGTCCATATTCTCTTTTTGAAAAGATGTGGCCATTATTACATCCATCTTATTATAGGACTTGCCTCATATGATTACAGTGATATTTTGGTCAGGGAATTTTAGTGACCAGTTATACCTGATTATAAGCTATTTAGCAATTGCTACATGTCTTTGTACAGTGTAATTCAGTGGAGATCAGAATATTCTATGTATTATATTGAGAAAATTTCTAATATTAATGTAAAACTTGAATTTATAAGAGGCTTATTTTATTCCCTTGGCTGAATGAATATTTGAATTTGTTGAATTAAATTTGATAATTTTCATTTTAGAAATAATTATATCCCAGAAGTGTATTTTATAATAAATCAAATTGATGAGTCTACCAATTTACATTATTCATATAAATAATAGTCTGTGCTAAACATTAATTTCATTTTGATGATTGGCCCTTAATATTTGTATCCCTAATTTTATTTTCTCTGTGTTATTGTAAAATAATAGATATGATGTACAACAGTATTCCTGAGAAGGTTCTATGCTGTTACTTAAATGAAAAGACTTACTATGTATTGCCTGAAGTATTTTTATTTTCTAGACCTTGAAATGTTCTTGTAAAGAAAAATGCCACAATTTTGATGGTAAACATGTTTCTTCTTTAATGTATGCCTCCTATTTTTATAGCTGTACTAATTTTTAGTTTTTCAAGGAAATTAAATAAGTCAATATGGAAATACTGATTGCAGTTGTTTTATTTCATTTTTGGAAAGTGAATTCCAAATTGAAAACTTTTGACTAATTGAAATACTAAGTTTCCTACCAACAAAAAAATCAATCTTAGCCTAGGATATGAATATGAAACTCCCACTGATACCTTTGTAAGTATATGAATGCTTATTTAGAGGAAAATTTAAACCATTTAGATAAAAACATATATGCATTTATTAACATTCATCTTTAAATACATATATTTAAAGTTGCATTGTGCTTGATGGACTTACATGTTGGACCAAAGCTTTTCAGAAATAAACATTGTGGGTTTTATTCTCATATAAGTCTTGGTAATTTATTTTTTCTTGGGCTTTTTACCCTGAATCTATCTAGAACATTATTGAATTTTCAATTAACTTTACATTTACTACTCAAAGGTCATTTCAGGGATTTATTTTTATTGAAAAATCTTAAATGAAAATGCCTAAGTAACCCTAAAACAAAACAGTTTCATTTCCTACTTACTTTTTCTTAATCCCTGGGAAGATTTACTTTTCTTTTTTTTTAATTTAAAAAATTTTTAAATTAACATATAATATATTATTAGCCCCAGGGGTACAGGTCTGTGAATTGCCAGGTTTACACATTTCACAGCACTCACCATAGCACATACCTTCCCCAATGTCCATAACCCAACCCCCCTCTCCCTACCCCCTTCCCCCTAGCAACCCTCGGTTTGTTTTGTGAGATTAAGAGTCTCTTATGTTTTGTCTCCCTCCCAATCCCATCTTGTTTCATTTATTCCTTTCCAACCCCCCAAACCCCCCAGGTTGCCTCTCAACTTCCTCATATCAGGGAGATCATATGATAATTGTTTTTCTCTGATCATTTCGCTCAGCATAATACCCTCTAGTTCCATTCACGTTGTCACAAATGGCAAGATTTCATTTCTTTTGATGGCTGCATAGTATTCCATTGTATATATATACCACATCTTCTTTATCCAAGATTTAGTTTTCTTATATGTTGTCTTGATCCAGAAGATTTGGAAAGTATTCATTAAGGAGTGAATTCATTAAGTAGGTCAGTGGCACTCAGTGGGGGTGAAGGACCGCTCCATGGAGTACCCCCTTTGTCTACAGCTATAATCAAAAAGCAGGAAGTAAGGACCTCATCATGAACAATTTGAATTACAAGGAACATTAAAACATACCTAATGTAACTACCATATCTGAAACCTGAACATGACAAAGAACAATTTTTATAAACTTTTAATAGCAACATCATATTGGGAGGTGAAAAATTAGAGCCTTCCCATTAGCAAAACAGTAACTCCTGTTAACACTATAGCATTGCTCTAGAGTTATCTAGTCAATGCAGAAAGACTACAAAAGGAAATAACTGGTATAAATATATTGGAAAGTTAGAACAAAATGATCTTTTGTTTGTATATTTGTCCACATAGAAATAATAGATGCAATTAAAATATAGTATTAGAAAAATCTGTATCTTCAATAGGAAAAATGCCTCTGAGCAACAGGGAGATGTAAAAATCTATAAAATACTTAAGATTTAACTTACCAAAAACTTGATCCATTGATGCTCACATTCTAAATGAACAGTAATTACATGAAAAGAACCAAGATATTTTTGAAAAAGAAGAGGTTAACTAAAGTGAATTTAAATAAAAAATTTTTAAAAAGAGAAAGTAAATGTAATTGTGGAGAAGAGAGATTGTTTGCCTTAGCAATAATTAAAGTATTATCTAAAGTCACAGTTAATTCAAATAATGTGATTCTGGATCAGGGATATACAAATGGATCAATGGAATGAAATAGTCAAGAAGGAGACTCATATATGTTTATGAATTTATTGTATGCTAAATTTAGCATTTCAAATCCAGAGGTTCAAAATTTATGAAGCAAAAACTGATAAATCTGATAAAACTGGAAAGATAGACAAGTCCACTATTGTATTTGGAGATTTCACCATTCTTCTCTTAGTAATTGGTAGAATAAGTAGACAGACAAATCAGTAAGGATATAAAAGATTTGAATAACATTATAAACCATTTTGACCCAATAGACATTTCTAGAGCACTGCACCAAAGTACAGCAGAATACAAATTTTTCACATGCATATGGGACATTTGCCAAGAGTGATTATATTTTGGGTCATAAAATAAGCCTCAATATAAATCAGGAATGCAACTATATAAGTATGTTTATGGAATTAACTAGAACTCAATAATATAAAGCTATTTCTAAAATCCCCAAATATTTAGAAATTAAACAGCATACTTCTAAATAACTTGTAGCCAAAGGAAAAAAAATCACAAGAGAAATTAGAAAATATTTTGAAATAAATGAAGATAACATAATGTGTGGGATACAGTGACAAAATATTTGGAAAGAGTCATGTGCTTAGTTGAGACTGTGCTGAATTTGTCATGCTTATGGGACCTCCAAGTGCCTCTATAAGCCTGGGATGAAGACCTAGATCTGGAGGAATGTTTGCCTTGAAGTCAATGCTTGAAAGTATGGAGTGGATGAGCTCCCCCACAAAGAAAGTGAGATGGAGGCCAAAGGTGGAGTCCTGGAGAATGTCAACATTCATTCCTTGACTGCCCTTCATGGCTCAGCCTAAAAGCCACTTCTTGCATGAAGCCCATGCAGCCTCCTAATACTCATCTTTCCTTCCTCTGACTCCTTCATCAGCGCTTCTCAAACTCTCTGGTGAAGGACCCATTTTATTTACAAACAGATGGATTCCAAAACACCCAAAACACCCGTCAGATATTTATTGGAAAATGTGGTGGGCTAATTTGAGGACAGCAGCTGAAGTTAGCTGATTGTCCACTTAAAAAGTGAGTAAATCCAAGGAGGTAAAGCCTACAAGGGTTGGAACAATCTAGCTTTTATCTACTCTACTTTTAGCTACTCTAAAAGCTGATGAGCTCAGACTCCTTTCTGGAACCATGTTCCACACTGAGGAGGAACTGCAGAATCAAAATTGAGCAAAACAGGTGAAGAAAAGAGAAGGTCCATGTAGAAGTGAACAAAGGAAGCAGAAGCAGAAAACTTTGGAAGGTGAGTTCGGTGAAGTTACCAGAGCTATCTGAACAAACCACTTAAAAGTTCAGGAAAATTAAATTCACATAAAAATAACTAAAAGAAAAATATCATGATTAAACCCCATACAAGTTACTACAAGGGGGAAGAAAATGCTAGCAAACTCAATAGTATCCCTACAGACAATGAAGTTACACCAGAAAGACATGATCAAAAAACAGATCAAAACTGTAACCTAATATTTCAAGATTATTTAAAGACATTAGGAAAATCACCTAAGATACACAAACTACAAAAATCAGTATGAGAAGAATTCAAAGTGGTATGACAAATTGAGAATTAGAGACAAAAGTTTTAAAAATGGAGACTAAGTTAGAAAGAACCCAAGTAAATAAGTACAATAACTGATGCCTTGGTAAGAAGTAGGTTTCAGAGAAGGAACATTTTCAATACAAAATGAAGAAAGGAAACAGCTTAAGAGTATGACAAATATCAATGATAGACAAAAAAGGCTACCATACAGATAACAGAATTTTAAAGAAGAAAACCAAAGAAAGGGTACGGGAAAACACAATATAATTTAAGAAAATACTCTTGAAATTAAAAAAAATTAAAATTACGTACTGGAATACTATAGTACATACCTGAGACTATCAGATGAGCTTGACTAATACCAAGGAATGTTTTAGTAAAATTAGTGGAGTTTGAAGAAAAGAAAATCCTTTGGGCATCTATGCAAAAAGAGTATGAGGAAAATGAAATTAGGTTACCATCAGTCTTTTTTGACAGTAACATTTTATGACAGGAAAAATAGAGTAATTTAAGATTTTCAAGGAAAAAAATGTAAGCCAAGGATTTTATAGCTAATAAAACCTTGATGTATAAAGGGTGTAAATTAATGTCAACACGGAAGAAAGAATTGTTTCCAAGTGAGCTTTCTGGAGACCCTACTAAAAAACACACTTTATATAACCAAAATACTTAGAGAGTCATATATATATAATTCATATTACATATATAATTAGCATATATATGCATATATGTAATATGAATTATATACATTTAATGCTAATAAATGTATGGATATATGTGTTTTAAAATATAAAAGTTAAAAAAAGGAGAAATTATAGTATACAAATGTCTACCTTACCTAAGAATATAGAGTATAATCTTAAAAATGGGAGAGAATAGTATAATATAGGTGTAAAAAGGCAAAATGTTTAAATGTTTTTGGTAATAATTGGTAGAGTAGTATTGAATTGTTATTTTGAAACTATTATGATGGTGGGTAAAGCAAATGAGTACTTATGGAATATTTGAATTCAATGATCCTTTGCATCCTTGTGAATGAGGACTCTCAGTGTGGAAGAAAAAAGATACAGGTGTAATACAGAAGTTTAGTAAAAACCATATAGTTCTCACTTGGAAATGACAATACAAACTAAGAAACTTTAGATGATGGATAGATAGATGATTCATTGGTAGATAGATAGGGATTGGTAGGTAAACAGATGATAGATACAAAGGTAGATAGACAGAGATGATGGATAGATGCTCTGTCAACTTAAATGGCCTACAAACAGTGACCAACAAGTAAAAATGAACATCACTAGTGCCCAGATTTCATTTTCTAAATCTTGCAGGAATTTGAAAGTGACGTAAAGACATTTTCAAATGCAGGACGCCTGGGTGGCTCAGTTGGTTAAGCGGCTGCCTTTGGCTCAGGTCATGATCTCAGCGTCCTGGGATCGAGTCCCACATCAGGCTCCTTGCTCAGCAGGGAGTCTGCTTCTCCCTCTGCCTCTGCCTGCTACTCTGTCTGCCTGTGCTCGCTCACTCTCTGACAAATAAATAAATTTAAAAAAAAAAAGACATTTTCAAATGCAACAAATCTGAGTTTACCTCAAGCAAAATACCCTAAAGGAAATTCTAAAAGTGAAAATGTCAGAAAATGATCTCAGATTAATGATGGCATTAAGAGCAGAGAATGGGTTAAATATTTTGTTGAGTTTAAAATACACATACTGAATTTAAATACATTATAACACAAGCATATTGTTCAGGAGTGGTAGTAGATAAATTTAAAATGTTCTAAGGTCTTTACATTATTCAAGATAAGGGTGAATTTACTAGTCAATGTTAGATTTTGATAACTTTAAGTGCTTTTTATAATTTCTATTATAGCTACTAAAAGAATAGGTAAAGAGTATGTAATCTCCAAACTAAGAAAAACTAACAATGGGAAAGACAGAAAAAAAAAAAAAGAAGAAAGAAAGAAAGTTGCAAGAAAGAGAGAAAGAAGGAAAGAAAAGGGAAGGAAGGAAGAAAAAAGGAAAGAAATGCAGAGGGTGGTGCAAATTAAAAGCATGTAAGAGAATAGTTTGAAGCCCAAAGATATCAGTTATTACAATAAGTGGTAAGTCAATCAAATGCTTAAGGTCAGTGATGAAAAACATCGAGAGACAAATCTAAAACACAAGGATATGAAAAGGCTGAAAATGAAAGCGTTTAAAAGATGATGCAAACACCAGTCAAAAGAAAGTTGGTGTAGTATATTACTTTTAGACAGCATGGAATTCCGGTAAAAGGCATTACTAGAGAGGTTCACTGGTAGTATATGACCATTCTAAATTTGCATACACCTAATAGCAGGACCTTAAAATATATAAAGAATAATTACAAAACAAAGGATATATGTAAATTGAAAATTCTATTTGTAGACTTGTAGTTTTTGTTCTCTCAGACTTCTGATCAATTTCTTGGGGGTTCAGAATGATTTGATAACTATTTAGCTGTGTTTGAGGGATGAGACACGCTCAGGATGCCCCCTACTCCTCTGCCTTTTTAACTCCTCTCTCTAAAAATTGAAAATTCTATATTACATCTATATTACAAATAATAGAGATTTTAACCAATCTCTCTTAGGAATTAATAGGCCAAGTGAACAAGAATCATTCAAACTATAGGGAGAAAACAGTCCTCTAAGCCAAAGAGAGGCCTCAGAAGAAATTGAAACTACCAGCACCTTGTTCTTGGACCTTAGCCTCCAGAATTGTGAGAAAATAGATTTCTGTTGTTTAAGCAAAAACAAAAACAAAAACAAAAAAAATCAAATTATAGAATAACATGACATAGCCAACTGACCAAAGAACATATACAGTAGCTGCATACAACTACTGCAGAATATAAATTTTTTCAAGCCCTTATGACCCATATAATATGCTCCCACCAAAAATAACCATACCTTGGACCATAACATAAGTTCTAATTTATTCCAAAACCCATATTGAAATCATATGCATTTTCTAAACCAAATGCAATTATGCTAGAAATTAGTAACATAATGATAACTGGAAAAGTCCCATTTACTTAAATTTTAAATGTATTTTCAAATAATAGAACAAAAGAATAATCATAATCAAAATTAACTTTTAAATTGATAATGAAAATATTATGTTGAGAAACTTTTGTGAGACAGCTAAATCAGTATTTAGAGGAGAATTTATAGTCTTAAATACATATAAAGAAAAGATAAGACATCCTTTTTATTAATAGCCAAGACGTGAAAACAACCCAGTGGACAAATACATAACAAAGATGAGATACACACACACACACACACGTGTGCACACGCGTGCACACACACACACAAATACTATACAAACACAAAAAATGAAATCTTGCTATTTGTGGCAACATGGATGGACATTCAGGGCATTATGCTAAGTGAAATAAATCAGACTGGTAAGATTAATACCATATGATCTTATCTGTATGTGGAACTTAAATAAAACCAAACTCATAGATCTAGAAAACAGATTGGTGGCTATTAGGGGGATAGTTAGGGGTGGGCTAAATAGGTAAAGGAGGTCAAAAGGTATAATCTTTCCATTATAAAATAAGATTGAGGGGTGTAATGAACAGCATGGTGACTGGAATTAAAAATACTGTGTTACATATTTGAAAATTGCTAAATGAGTAGACCTTAAAAGTCCTAATCACAAGAAAAAAAATTTTGTAACTATGTGTGATGACGGACATTAACTGAACTTATTGTGATCATTCTGCAGTGTATACAAATCCTGAATCATTATAGTGTATATCTGAAACTAATATTCTCTTTTATATCAGTTATATACCTCACTTAAAAAAAAACTGATATAAAAAAATAAAAAAAACTGAAAAAAGAAAACAAGAGAATATTATGAATAAGTTTATGCCAATAAATTTGTAATGGACAGATTCCTGGAACAGCATTAAAACCAACACAATCAAAATGGAAAACTTGCAATAGGTCTAAAATTTCAAGGAAACAAATTCATAATTAAAAACATTCCACAATAAAAAGTTCAAGGCTAGGTGGCCTCACTGTCAAGTTCTCCAAAATAATGAAATAAAAATTATTTCAGTCTTATACAATTATATGAGAGAAAAAGAATTAGGTTGGCATAACATTCATAGCAAAACCCCAGAAGGAAACTGGGAACATGACAGGTCAATTTCACTTATGAGTATGTATGCATTGTAACATTAAAGCAGTAACAACTTGAATCCAGAGATAAAATGTAACTTTGGTAAAGTGTAATTACTACTCTCATAATATTTTTAAAAGATTTTATTTATTTGACAGGGATAGCACAAGCAGGGGGAGTGGCAGAGGGAGAGGGAGAAGCAGGCTCCCCTCAGAGCAGGGAGCCTGATGTGGGGCTTGATTCCAGAACCCTGGGATCATGACCTGAGCTGAAGGCGGACCCTTAACTGACTGAGCCACCTAGGCGCCACTGTCATAATATTAAACATACACAAATCAAAGATTTTACTTAACTCATCAATCAGTGAGGGAACCCATAGCTGTTTTACAGGAAAACTCCAAAGAACAACACATCAATCCTGAAATTTCCTGACTTTTACTTGGAAGAAGGACCAATTGCACCTTCACTTGGCAGAATTAACTTGTATGTCTACAAGTTAGAATCATTTGCATTGTTGTTAGTTATGTACAGAGTTGTAAAATAGCTCAAAGACTATAAAAAGTATAGTTCCCATAAAAACAGAATACCTAAAATTAGAAATTTTCCAGTTTTCCTTTGAGAAGATCAAGTAATCCTTTTGATTCATTTCAGGGCCTTTCACAATTTTTCCTGGCAATATAAAAATGGTAATATATCATAATCAAGTGGGGTTTACTCTAGGAATGCCATATTGATTTAACATTGTAAAACCAATGAATCTAATTCATCGCACTAATGGGTTAGAGAAAATCCTATGGACAGCTCAATAGATGCAGAAGAAAAAATCTGATGAAATCTGATATCCATTCTTGATTTTGATAAAGAAAAGAAAATACTTAGCCAGTTAGGAATAGAGGAGAATTGCTGTAATCTGGGAGCAGATGGCTACAGCAAACTTAGAGGGGTCATTCATTTATTTAATAGTAAATACTATTCCCCCCCTATAAATCAAGTATTGTCTTGGACTCATCTTCTTTAAAGTATGGGGGAGTGGAACTGGGGTCCACCACACAACGAGGCTTGGATATTCACCCCAAGGAAGTGACAGTATCTTCTTATGCAAAAGATCATGCCTTCCTCATTGCTGACGGTCCTTAAAGTTCTTTCTCAGATACGACGGGGAGAGGGTTTGGTTCATTACAGCCCATAGAGTACCTTTAAAATTCTCCGCCTGTGTCCTTTCTCCTCTCAATCACCACTAAGACGTTAGCAATCCAGAACAAGTCCTCTGAAAAACCCAACTATGAAAGATACTTCAAGCCAAACAGAAGAGCTTGTGTTAGCAGTTTTGTTCTCCAGGAAAATACATCTCCCCAAGAACACAGTATTCTAGTGTTAAAGTGCTTATTCCCAGGGAATTCTGCCTGTACAGAGCAGGAAACGAAGTGGAACATGAAAGCCATTTGCAACCAAGGGCCAAATTGAAGAGGCAGGCACAACATTCCCGAGTAGAGCATTACCAGTCCCACAAAACAAAATAGTGTGTGCCTCCCTTAGCGACTGTGCAAGCTGGAGGGCCAGTGAGAATGGGGGCGTGGTGGGGCCTACCTAGGATGCCGGGGCTGGCGTGCTTTGGGGAGCCATTTATTTTTACGAGAGTTCTAATGACCTCTTGGGGGGAGATAATGCTTGTGCCCTGGCACTGACCACTGCCTCCAGGGCGAAGTCAGACTCTTCCTGCCAGGGCATTTGGGCACAATGGCCAACCCCTGACTTCTTGGGTCAGGTTCTGTGGGGGAGAGTCGTCCAGGAGGTAAAGACGCTGCCAAGGCTCTTAACAGAGCCAAGGACCATGAATAAGGGATTTGTTAGTGAGGCCTGGTTCTGAGCAGAGGGCGGGGGCTTCTGTTTCCTCTGGCTCTGGTCCATCAGGGAAAGGATGTCAAGTTGAGAGCAGGTAGATGGAACGGTGCCCCGGAAAGGGGACTCAGAATTGTGTGGGAAGAACAGTCTGGGAATACACTATCGTTGGGGCTCACTGTGATGATGAGGCCTGGATGGGACTGTACCTACCTGTAGCCAGGTGGGTGTCCTGCCCGGAAACCAGGATGTGGGGAGCCAGGGCCTGGGTGGGAGGGAGGGGAAGGAGGAACTTCCAGAACACCTGGCGGCTGCTGGGAGGCAGGCTGAGATGCCCTAAAACACTCTGTGGGCAGAGGGGCCCTGGGCTGTGGGGGGCCGGTTTCTCTGAGGCCTCTGCTCCTGGGACTGCACAAAAACAGACTTCCAGCGCTCTCTTGTCTCTCTGCTCACGCGCTCCCTGGGGGCAGCACCCTGATGCACAGCCATCCCTGCCGGTGTGCCTCTCCTGGCTCTTCCGCCCCTTCCTGGCCTCACGCTGTGCCGAGGGGCGTGGGGGCATGTCCTGTTCAGTCACAGTCTTCTCCGGCCAAATGTGAGGGCAGTCAGGAGCACCAGGTGCAGGTGCGGGAAGCAGCATGATGGGCTCTTGTCACTCTTGTCACTTTGGATACAGTGGAGAGTCTGTCACCATGACAGCAAACTTCTTCTTGGGCAATTAGGTGTTGAGGGCTTTCCCGGGAGCTCTTCCAAGGCTCGCTTGGGTTCGCTTCTGTTCTGAGACATGATTACCCAGCATGAAGCCTAAGGCAACAGGTCCTCAGGAAAAGTTAGATGAATGGAGAGTGAGGGAACAGAGAAGTTGTGAGCAAAGAAGTTTGGGAGGGGCGCCTGCGTGGCTCAGTGGGTTAAGCCTTTGGCTCAGGTCACCATCCCAAGCTCTTGGGATTGAGCCCTGCGTTGGGCCCCCACTCTGCAGACAGTTTGCTTGTTCCTCTACCAAACCTCCTTCCCAGATAAATAAAACCTTTAAAAAAATAATAAAAAGTGGGGCACCTGGGTGGTTCAGTGGGTTAAAGCTTCTGCCTTCGGCTCAGGTCATGATCCCAGGGTCCTGGGATTGAGCCCCACATCGGGCTCTCTGCTTAGCAGGGAGCCTGCTTCCTCCTCTCTTTCTGCCTGCTTCTCTGCCTACTTGTGATCTCTGTCAAATAAATAAATAAAATCTTTAAAAAAAATAATAAAAGAAGTTTGAGAAGCCCTGCATTCCACAGGCCCCTCCTGGAGTTCCGTAGAGCATATCAGCACGCTCTCGTCTGCGGGCCCCGGAGGGTAGTTTGGATGCAAACATGCCCTCTCTCTGTCTCAGCCTCTGGTAAGAAATTATGGCTGGAGGACAAAGGACAAGGGAATTAAGTATCTGAACGTGGTAACAAACTTGGTGTTGTCTTTTTAGTGGATCAATAGAAATTCCATTAGCTTGATGAGACTTCATCCTCCAATGGTTTTTTCTTCAAGGTGAGCTCCTGAGTTCCACATTCCTGGATTGCTGGCATATCTGACAATGTTTTTTATGCGTGTGTGACATTTTGGCTCCATAGAAAATGCATGTGCCACTCTTCTCTCACTTGGAGGGTTTTTTAAAATTTTATTTTATTTTTTCAGTGTTCCAAGAGTCATTGTTTATGCACCACACCCAGTGCCCCAAGCAGTCTGTGCCCTCCTTAACACCCACCACCAGGCTCACCCAATCCCACACCCCCTCCCCCTCCAAACCCTCAGTTTGTTTCTCAGAGTCCACATTCTCTCATGGTTCATCTCCCCCGTTGATTTCCCCCAATTCACTTTTCCCTTCCTTCTCCCAATATCCTCCGTGTTATTCCTTATGCTCCACAAGTAAGTGAAACTATGAGATAACTGACTCTCTCTGCTTGGCTTATTTCACTCAGCAGAATCTCCTCCAGTCCCGTCCATGTTGCTACAAAAGTCTGGTATTCATCCTTTCTGATGGAGGCATAATACTCCATAGTATATATGGACCACATCTTCCTTATCCACTCGTCCGTTGAAGGGCATTTTGGTTCTTTCCACAGTTTGGCGACTGTGGCCATTGCTGCTATGAACATTGGGGTGCAGATGGCCCTTCTTTTCGCTAGGGTTTTGTAGACATCACTTCACTCACTTAGCATTGGATGTTTTAGGGACTAATCATACTGTTTTGAAAACCTGATTCTCACAGGAGTACTGAGCACATGTCATTGTTTGGGTTAACTTCTTAATGGCTGAACCAGCAGGAAGAAGATGAGGGAACAAGAATATTTCCCCCAGCACTGCCAACTCACTTTTAAACTTCTCTTGTCCCATTACCTTTTTGTGGGGCTCCACTTTCTCCTTCAGTTCCTGTTCTGTGGAGCGATAGTTGTCCTCTAGTGACTGTTAGCTTCCTGCTCTTTGTTTCCTGCCTTCCGGTATCTTTGACCAGCTTCCCTGGTCATTCCTCTCCCCTTGGAGAGGGTGCGGAGCTGGTGCTGAGTCAGGGCTGAGGGCTGGGTCAGCTGGCATCTGGGACTTTCCTCTGTCATCTTTACAGTGTCTAGAGGTTTTCTCAGCAACGCTGTCCTCTACGCGTGTCCCTGCTGCACAGCTCCACGTGCTTTGTAGCTTTGGGTGAGTGAAGGAAGGCAAATACCTTGTTTTCACAACGCATTTTCCTCATGTTTCGGTGAAGCAACTGCCACCCCTGCTCTTTTGCTCTTAGAGAAACCAAGTGCCACTGCAGGGCCGAGAATAAACAGCTTAAGTCTTGTCACAGAGGGCCCTCAGGACTTTTCCTTTTTGGGGTAATGAAAAGCGACACATGGAATTTTCATTCTGCCGTGCCCACTGGAGTTGCTGAGTTAACATCTGACAGGCCACATGGCGCCGTCAGCCTTGTTCTCTCCCAGGCCACTTTTCAAGAGAGGCAACCCAGCCATAAAGTACGGTCACCGTTTGGACTCCTGTTGTTTGTGTAAGGCATTGGGGGAAATCTCGGTGAAGCTAATTCTTCTGAATGTCGGCTGTCCCGTTCTGCTTAGCAGCTTCAGCGGCTATCAGATAAACCAAGTTCACTGGTCAAAAATAAGCCGCCGTGGATGTCAGCCCCAGGATTCTGCTCGCCACGTGTGGAACAGCGCACATATTCACAGCCCCTTGGCCCGTGTGTCTCAGGTGCTCACGATAAAAGGCAGGTCTGTTCATCCTGGAGCCTGACCGCTGACAGCTCACGCGCTGAGAACAATCTGGAACAAGAAACCAAAGGGACCAGGGAGAACAGAGAGAGAAAGGGATTATCTTTGAGTCAAAATAGGAGCTCACCTGTGCAAGTGGGCCCCCGTGACAACACTGCCGTTGCGTGTGAGGCACTTTCCACGTGTGGCCCGGCTTGTGTGTACCTTGGCCTCGCCGCTGTAGCCTTGTGCGCCGGGCCCTCTTCCAAGGGTGCGGTTAGTACGTGGGACTTCCTGCAGAGGAAGTGGGATCACGGCGTCCCCTTAAGAAGCAGTGGCTGCTCATCCTTTCACAGACAGTAAGAATCTGAGGTGCCTTCAGGGTGCTGACTTGCCCTGGGCCCGAGACGTCTCCACCCATGGAGGACGCACACCATGCTTGTGTTCCAGGCTGCAGAGAAGGAAGGCTGTGGGCCACAGGCTAGGCAGGACATGTGTGGGGCTTGCTTTTGGCTGTCTCTTTCTTGGTCACACACTAGTTACTCCCTTACCCCCACTACCTTCGGGTGGGAAGCCCAGCCCCGGGCTGGGTGCAGAGCCACCATACCTCTCTGATCACCCCGGTGCATTTCACCTTACAGAAATCCGCCCTCCCTCCCAAGAAAGAAAAAGAAAAACAGACCACAGTTTTGAAAGGTTAGGGTTGGGGTGATGATTTCGCTACTTACCTCTAGATTAATCTTGGTCTAATGTATCTCTAACTTTGCCATAGTCAGTTTGTGTTGTCAATGCTTGATGTATTTTCTGGCCTCCAGAAACATTAGGGAAATCAACGAGTCAAGTAAATAAAGTTAGAAGAATGGGCAGCGGAGCGAGTTCGTCCTAACTCTCAATATTAGTTGAATGCTAATTCTTTGTGTGACCCTCAGGGAGAGTGGCGCCAGCCTCCTTGGAGTGTGAGGTCTGTGCTTCCCTGTACAATGAGATCACAGCACAGCACAGCACAGAGACTCCCTCCATCACCCCATCTGAAGCTCAGCTCACAGTGACTCCTCAGAGAGATGGAGACAGAGACATTGAGAGAGGAGGGGGAGAGAGAGAGACAGAAGGAGTGGAGAAAGAGAGACAGAGATAGAGACAGACATAGAGGAGGGAGAGAGAGACAGAGGAAGGGGAGAGACAGGAGGGATGGAGAAAGAGAGACATAGAAGGAGAGGACAGAGAGGAGGGGAGAGAGACAGAGACAGACATAGAGAGAGAGAGAGGGAGAGACAGAGAGGGATCGAGAGATGGGGCGGGAGAGGGAGGTTCCCTGGTCCTTGTTTGGAGATGGGGACTCCTATGCAGCTGGCCACTCCTTCCCTCCACCTGGCGCTCTGCACGGCCTCCCCTTGTGGGGCCGAGCACTCCCCCAGCGACCGGGATGAGAGGCTGAGGGCAACATAGTTGTGTGTGTATGAGAATTAAAATCTCTTGCTGGAGCCATTTCCTGCTTGGCTTCAGGACTGAAAGTGAGCCTCGCACTGGGCAGAAACCCCGGACTCCTGCACTTCCCATGCCCCTGTCATTCACCTGCCGGCCGCACCAGCCCACAGAGCCCGGAGCCCAGCACCTGTGCTTTGGCTCAGGGGTTTCTATGGCCCTGACACAGGCAGTGGGACTGGGCCCCCAGTTCTCATCCTGCAGGCCACTCCTCCCTCTCTCCATTCAGGACTGACCCACAGCCGCAGGCAGCTGCCCAGGACAGGGGAGTATGCAGGGGAGCTCTGAGAGAGCAGAATGGGCACTACCAAGGAGGGAGGGAAGCCAACAGCTCAGGCCTCACGAGATCCTTTCTAGCCACCTCTAAATGGTCTTCCTGACGCTGAGCCCTGTCCCACCTCCATCATGCCCCATGGCCGCCGCCCCCCCCCCCCCCAGCATGTCTACACACAACAACCATTGTGCATGTCCCTCCTGGAGAGTCTGTCTCTAAATGACACCTCTGATAAGGTTACCTGGCTCAAAAGCCAGGTATGGCTCTCCGCTCAGTTCCCAGGAAGTTGAAACCAGGAAGCTGAGAAGTCTTCTCCACCAGCACCGCCTCCTGCCTCCTGAGGAAGGAAACCAGTGGAGAGTAGCCCTCACAGCTAGGTCTGGAAGGGAGCGGAGCTGGCGAACAAAGTCTCCTTTGAGGGCAACAGGTTGGCCGCCAGCGCAGACAGGCCCCACTTGCCCTGGGTCCAGGCACAGAGTCGGGGCGAGACTGCAGAGTTTCAGGCCAGGAATAGCTGCCCACGGGCCTTCCAGCTTCGGAGGCCATCGCTGAAGCCAAAGAATCTCCAGGAACCAAGGCCTGAGCTCTCCTAATGGATCGTTAACTTCGCGCTGTGACAGCTGCAGCAGGCCAATAGCTCAAAGGGCTTGGAGAAAGTTCCAGCATGTGGGGAGTCGTGAACTCACGAGGGAGGCCCCTCAACCCGGAGGGCCTCGATGGAGGTTGTACCTGCAGTTCGGGGTGCAGGGTGGGACGCCCCCTCCCGGGCCCCCTCGAGGAGCCGAGCACACTGCTGGCACTCCGCAGATCGCAAATCACCCTCCTTCAGGTGCCTGCAGCTGGGCTAACTCCACAGCCGGAAGAATTTTCTGTTTTCCCCCAAAACTTAACACATCATAAAACACAGCCATTTGGGGAATGAGAACAACCGGGAGGTGGTTTTGCCTCCAAGCCTGGGTTCTGGGAAAGGTTGGACGGCGGGGTTTGGAGGCTGATACGTCTCCACCCCTGACTGGCTGCACAGGCAAGCACCGGCATGGCCATTTCTTCGGGTCCCCAAGCCTCTCCTGGCCAGGTGGCCTAGCGGCCGTGGCCCTGCGCCAGCAGGACCAAGTCAGAACAATGCTGCAAAAGGCCTGGTCCCTTTTCCAGGGCATCCTAGGACCTGTGGCGTGTGGGCGCAGAGAGGGCCAGTGTCAGTTTGCCCTAGAAGTCCGCACAGAACCTCCTCATCCCTTTCTGAGTCCGTCTGCACCTGCATCCATCTGCGCCTGGGGTGTCTAATGCACGTTTTGTCCAGGACCCTGCAGGTGTCCCATACCTGCTCCCGAGCCCGAGTGAGAACGCCCACCAGCAACTTCTTCCCCAGGCAGAACCTCCAGGTTCAGGGTGGCCAGTGAGTGGCCTCCAAGGACAGTCCCCTCTAAGCCTCCCCTCCCTATAAAGGGCTCTATTATGAGAGTGCTGTCGATCCCTGGCACCTTGCCTTGGGGCCAGATCTGTCACTTGCCTCGACCAATAAGACGCGGACAAGGGGGTCATTTTAAGGCAGTTCTGAGTCTGGTCCTTAAGAAGATTGGTGGCTTCTGCTGCTGCTGGGGAGGCCTGCGCCATGCTATGAAGACTCTGGGGCTAGACTCCTTGCTGACAGGTCGTGCAAAGAGCGGGGCCACTCAGAGGAGCTCCCAGTGGGCAAACCCCGTGAGAATATCTAGCTAAGGAGGCTGCTGTCAAGATGGATAGAATGCTTAGCATAGAACCAGGCACCTGGTAGCCTCGAGACCAGTGCCCACTCCCTGCCTCTGAGCGCCAGTCTCCTTCCCCATCTGCTCCCAGAGGTGCCATCTTGATGGCCTGAGGGCCAAGAGGATAAATATGGATCAGTAACATTTTGTTGCTGTGGGAAATGTCACTCTGGCACGATGAACAACACAGTTGTTGACTCCGACGGAAGTACAGACACACTGCTCCCAACCCAGGTTCCCTTGGTGGGCACACACGACATTGTGAACTTCACCTTCCGACTCTTCAACAAAAGCCCTTCCTCAGCTATCCAATGGTCAGCATGTCCAAGAGGGTGACCTGGAAGGCTTGAGGAAGACTTGTCCAAGGCAGCTGAGCGAAACCCAGACTGGGGTCTGTGAAAGAGAGATCGCACCAGACATTTGTTAAAAACAAGACATTTTATTTGAATACCTGTAGTAGGGATGATAAACTTCGCTGCAGACCCGAGCCCATCTCCAAACAGAGCCAAGAAAGCAAGGAATGTGTCTGTCACCAAAGGGCAGAGTGAGAGGTCATGAAAGGTCAGTAGATGGGAAATTTCTGAGAGGAATTGGTTAGACATCGAGAGTGGGGTGGGATGAATCTCAGTGAACTGGGCCCAGCACACCGAAGTCTGCTCAGGGAGGGTCTTTGCCAAGCCACAACTTCTGTTCTCCTATGTTGGTATTATAAACTTTGCTTTCACTCATGCATTCGTCCATTCAATTAGTCTCTTTTTTCCCTCTCTGTCCTTTATTAAGTGTTGTTGAGCCTATCCTAAGCATCAGGGACAACCTCCTAAGCAGAAGTAGACATGGTGCTGTTCACATGGTTCTTTAAGACTTGTCCAGATTAAAATGTACACGTTTAGGGAAGCTGGGTGGCTCAGTCGGCTAAGCACCTGCCTTCGGCTCAGGTTGTGATTGCAGGGTCCTGGGATCGAGTCCCATGTCGGGCTCCTTGCTTGGCAGGGAGCCTGCTTTTCCCTCTCCCTCTGCCTGCCGCTCCCCCTTGTGCTCTCTCTCTCTGTGTCAAATGAATAAATAAAATCTTTTTAAAAAAATGTACACGTTTACAAAATCTCACAGTGACCGTTGAAGAGAGAAGCACGAAAGTGACAATGCTGTCACGACATAAGGCAGAGGAAGCTCCCTGTGTTCAGAGGTTCAGGGTCTGGGCTGGACTGCAGGATCCGGAGGGCTCCTTTTCTGGGTGCCTGCAGGCCCCCGACAGGGGAGGTGACGCCCCCTGCAGTCAGCCTGGGGTACGGAACTGGCCCACGGGACTGAAGGAAGCCCAGGAGAGATCTCCCAGGAAGTGGGGCAGGGTCGTTGCCTGCCTGGGGCCCAGGGGTGCAGGCAGTGAGAGATTTCAGGAGGACAGAGTTAGAAGTGGTCATTTTGGAGGGCAGGAGCGCAAACTGAAAAGAAAAATGTGGTGGGTGTGACAGGTAAGACATTTGAGATATTTCATAATGGGTCAGTAGTCAAATCCACATGACCTGTTGTGCTCTCTTTGTCCACTTTGGCTCTTTCTCCCATGTAGGTATATACGCCTACACATATATAACCTAATACAGATGGGTCTCAAGCCCATGGATATCTGGCTTATGTTTCTATTCACATATATGGTTATATATGTGAGGCTTTGCATGGACTAGAGATACACTTGACTGTGACCTTCGGCTGCAGTCAGTAGTGTGGGAACGGGTGTGGCCCCCAGCAGCATGTGCGTTCAGGAAACCACAAGCTCATTTGCTTGCCTGGAGCCAGGGTGAGGGGACAGAGCTGGCTTAGCCTCTGTGCCTGGGGGTGGCCAAGGAGAAGGAGCAGATGGGACATATTAGCTTTTCTGGACAAAGGTCACCTTAATTGGGGCCTGGGGATGATTGCACACCATGAAACAGGTGACAGTCCAGCTGATGTGACCTGTGGGGGACCCGTCCGCACGTGCACGGCCCCAAGCCTCCCGAGAGCATCTCTCTTAGACTAAAGCGGTGTTTTTCAAAACCACCAGTCCCATGAGCCCGAGAGAAAAATTCAAGGAAGTTGAAAAAATAAAAAAAGCTGCAAACTCCCCTTTTGCTTTTATTAAAGGCTCCTTAGTATGGAGAGTGGTGAGAAGCGTTGCAGTTCAACAAAACTGGAGCTCTGCTTCACCCGGAGTCAAGCTTGCTTATTCTATATAATACCCACCCGGGGAAGCTTGTGTTTCCTGGAGCATAGTATGAGAAACACTCGCTAAAGATACCCTTTCTGCTCTTCTTTAAATGTTGCCAGGGAGTGACACACTGGCACATTAACACACACACGTTTCTCGGGAGGGATGCAACAGAGTTCAATCTCAGAGCACCTGTGCGTAGCAGAGAGCCCACTGCCCCCCTCCTGTGCCCATGGTCCTGGGAGGAGGCTCCCACACCGTCGGGGCAGGGGGCCAGTGTGCACATGAACAGCAGCTGGCTGAGGCGGGGGTGGCAGTCCCTGTAAAGGGCAGCTGGGTCCAGCCTGGCAGAGGGTGACCGAGATAGTTTCCAGGACACAGCATGTTCACGGGGGCCTTGAACGAGAGTGGTCCTCTGGAAGGTGCAACTGGGGGAGACAGGGCTCCAGGGCAGGGCAGGGGCCGGTGGAAGGGTAGAACTCCAGGGGTACAGGGGGCGTGAGCCTAGGGACACAGGTTTTGAAGGGAGGTGTGAGGTTTGTCAAGTCAGCCTAAGCGGACGAGGTGGGGTGGCAGTTCTCAAGTTTCCTTTCCCCACACACCCGGGGCTGTGGCACACGCATCAGCAATGGGCCCACTGAGGCAGTCCTTCATAGCTGGGCCGCTAGGAAGGGGGTGAGGGTGGAGTGTTAGGTACGTTTTGGAAGTCTCTTCAGGGACTCTGATAGACCGCTGGATTCCTCATGTTTGCGCTTTCGGTGTCCTCATGCTTTGACATAGGGGGCCCTGCTGCCCCTCCTAGGACTGGCCCAAATTCCCGAAGGTAGTCAGCCACTCCCCTAAGAGTGCACTTTTCAAACACAAACTACCCATCCAGAGCCCACTCCCCAAGACACATCCTTCATTGGCTCTCTGGGTCACTGTCCACCTGCCCTCATCACCCCAGGGCCAGGTACTGCACAATGTGGACATCCCTGTGCCCCAGAACCTGCTGAAATCATTCAAACTAGCCAACCCTGAGCCGGCTCACCCTGCCTCATCAGATCTTTCCCATGGAAAGCACAATAAAGCCTCCTGCTGCCATTCTCCCCTCTCCATCTGCCTCCTTCTGACCCTGGTCCTTTATTGTGTGGTCCAGCATGGTAGGCTCTGCCCCTGTTGCTGGGCATCTGCGAGGGAAACAAACAAACATGACCATCCTTTCTGGGTCCATATGCCTTTGATTATTTTCTTTTTCCTTTTTTTAAAAAAAAGATTTTATTTATTTGATAGAACAAGTGGGCAGAGCAGCAGACAGAGGGCAGGCAGAGGGAGAGGAGAAGCAGGCTCCCTTCAGAGCGAGGAGCCCAATGTAGGACTTGATCCCAGGACCCTGGAATCATAATCTGAGCCGAAGGCAGACGCTTAACGACTGAGCCACCCAGGCACTCTCTTTGATCATTTTCACTTCTGCGCGTCTGATTAAAACCAATCCCGGCTACCCTTACTACAGCCCCTGTGGGTAGGGTGAGCAGTGGGTGGGGTAACCGGGAAAGTCCTGCTTGACACCTGTTGCCCACATATCCATTAATGGCACTTCTTTCACTCTCAAAAGCACCTTATTTCAGATGATAAACTTTATTTTTTTAAAGATTTTATTTATTTATTTGACAGATAGAGATCACATGTAGGCAGAGAGGCGGGCAGACAGAAAGAGAGGAGCAAGCAGGCTCCCTGCTGAGCAGAGAGCCCAATGTGGGGCTCAATCCCAGGACCCTGAGATCATGACCTGAGCTGAAGGCAGAGGCTTTAACCCACTGAGCCACCCAGGCGCCCCAGATGATAAACTTTAAAGAGCTGTGCCTCCGAGTTGAGAATCACAGGTGAAATGTAGCAAGAGGGGTGGGTTAAAGACAGAATTCCAGATGGTCCCAGGAAGCAGACGGAGGATTGATGTGAGGGAGGGGGAGAGCCCGGGCTTGTCACACCAGAGAAAGTGCGATGGGCGGTCACAAGTCACATGGGGAAGGCAGAGGGAAGAATAAGCAGGACGGTACCATGCTGCCTGGTCTGCAGTGGGTGTGGGCGGCTGGGACCCTGCCTGTGGGCAGAGGGTGAAGGGAGGGCAAGATGGGACGTGGTGATCAGGGGTGATCCCACGGTGAGCTATTCAGCTTCATGTCATGCATGGAATCAGGGAGGGAGGGGGGGGCAATCAGAGAGGCAAAAAGGCTGAGGAAGTATTTTCAGTGAGTAAACTGAGTTTTCCTGAGTTATGTGGAGAAGAGAAGTTACAAGACAGAAGACTCCGGGGAAAGGACAGTCTCCTCAACAAATGGTGTTGGGAAAGCTGGACAGCACCTGCGGGAGAGCGAAAACGATCTCCTACCTTACCCCATACACAGAAATTAACTCAAAACGGATTAAAGACTTGAATGTGAGACCTGAAACTCCTCAAAGAGAACATGGTGAGGAGAAGGGGTGGGGATGTCTTCACATTGTTCCTGGCAATGACTTACTGGGTTTGACACCAGAAGTACAGGCAACAAAACCAAAAGCAGACAACTGGAACTGTATCAAATTAAAAAGGAAAGGAAAGAGCAAACCATAAATTGGGTGAAAGGCAGCCTATGGAGGGGGAGGAAATATTTGCAAACCATCTATCTGATATGGGGTTAATATCTAAAACATTAAAATATACAAGATCTACAACACAATAGCCAAAAAAATAGCCCAATTAGAAAATGAGCAAAAGACTTAAATAGACATTTTCTCAAGGATGATAAATACATGGTCACCAGGTATATGAAACTGTGCTCAACATCACTAATTATCAGGGGAATTAAAATCTAAATCACAGTGAGGTATCCCCTCACACCTGTTGGGTTGGCTATTATAGAGGAAACAAAGGAAAATACACGTTGGCAAGGATGTGGAGAGATTGAAACTCTTATACGCTGTTGGTGGGAAGGTAGAAAGGGCAGCTGTATGAAACACAGCAAGGAGGTTCCCCAAAAAATTAAAAATGGGACTACCGTGTGATCTGGCAATTCCACTTCTGAATATGTATTCAAAAGGGTTGAAATCAGGATCTCGAAGAAATGTCTGCACCCTAGTGTTCGTTGTAACACTATTTACAACAGCCAAGATATGGAAACCATCCAAATGTCCATCACAGTTGAGTGGATAGAGAAATGTGGTGTATATACACGATGGAATATTATTCAGCCTTACAAAAGAAGAAAATCCTCCCATTTGTGACAATATGGATGGACTTAGAGGACATTGTGATAAGCGGAAAAAGCCAGTCACAGGACAAATACTGTATGATTCCCACTTACATGAGCTATCTAAGATAGTCAGACTCATAGAAGTAGAGAATAGGGGCACCTGGGAGGCTCAGTTGGATAGACGTTTGCCTCTATTCAGGTGTTGATGCTGGAGTTCTGGGATTGAGCCACACATCAGGCTCCCTGCTCCAAGTGGGGTCTGCTTCTCCCTTTCCCTTCTCCCTTCTCCCTTCTGCCTGCAGCTCCCTTTGTTTGTGCGCTCTCTCTCTCTCTCTCTCTCAAATAAAAAAGAAGAAGAAGAAGCAGAGAATAGAACAATTGTTGCCAGGGGGTGGGGTGGTGGTGTGGAGAGTTGTTTTTCAATGGGTACAGTGTCCACTAGGCAAGACTAATAAGTTCTAGAAATTTGTTATACAACAAAATATGTACAAGCTCATAATCTGTTCTTTTACTCCTTGAAATAAATTGAGAGGATAGATCTCATGTTAAATGTTCTTACCAAAAAATGAAAATGAAAAAATAACACAAGGAAAATGTCTTAGAAATGATGCCTATTTTTAGTGCCTTGGTGACTTGGTAGTGGTTATGGTAACCCAGGTGTGTGCCTATGTCCAAACGCTTCAAGATATTTAAATGTGTTCATGATTTACCAATTATTTCTTAGTAGAGCTAAAAAAATTAAAAGGAAGCTCTAAGAAAAATGGAAAGAAGTCAGGAAGGAATCAGGAAGGCGAGGGATCCAGGATCCAGTGGGAAAAGTTTGTCTTGAAAAGAGGAAGGATATTTCTCAAGCAAGACCCACTGGGGGAAGACAGAGACACTCTGAGGAAAGGGGGAGAGAGGTGAGAATGTCATTATCAGATGAAATTCTCAATAAATTATGAAGTGCATTCATCTCATATGAGTTCAGGAAATGGGGGTGGGTCTGTGGACTTGGGGATGGGAGAAGATTGGGAACAGCTGCTAGGGGAATCTGTTGGAACATCAGCAAGGGATGCAGGACTGGGTCGTGTAGCAGCCTGGAGGGGCTGGTGGAAGTTAGCAAGGACCAGCTTGTCATGGAGCCAAGGCACACACCTACACGTCTCCCCTCCACCTCAGGCTGCATGGGCCTGGAGGGGAGAGAGGAACCCAGGTGGTGGCTTATCACAGCGCTAGTGCCTGTCAAGGCAGCAGTGGAAAAATGTAGGCAGGCCAGGGATTTGGAGCTGTATGTGAGGATAGAGTTCAAAATGATTTCAGGAGGCCCTTGCAGGCTGAAAAAAATGGGTGATATTTATGCAGATAAAAAACAGGTGAACAAGAACTGGGGAAAGGTTGAAAGGCAGGCAGATGGTCAACTAGGGCCATATGAGAGGGCATGGTCTTGGAGCCAGAGCTGGAATGATTCTTAAGGGAGAAGAGACCTAAGGTGAGGACATGTCTGTGTGTCACTGAAAAGAGTCGAATCAAAGTCTACCAGAGGCCTGGGAAGTAGAGTTCCAGAAGAATCATCTGTGTGGAGGTTCATGTCTGATCTTCAACATAGCCTAAGCATTGATGGTGGGGGCAGAGTCAAAAGAGCACCTAGGGCTCCCATCCTCTTAGAAGACAGGAAGCTTCAGGAGAGTTGGGGATGGCAGGAAGATGGGTGGGGAGATGGTGCTATTGGGAGGACATTATTCTCCAATGATACAGTGAAAATACCACTGTAGGGTGGACACCATGGTGGGGCTGTAGCAAGGGTAGGGGTTTCTAAAGTGGAAGGTCAACTCCGTTTTCTCTATGAGTGTTCCAAGACTTGATGCCAAGTCACAGAACAATGTGTGTGATGAGATAAAGTGAATATGAGTAATGGGGTCAGTTGTTAATAAAGTTATTGGTATTCCTAAGATGGGGAGATGGGAAGGTGTTGGATTTGAGAATGTTAAGCTCCAACATGATGGGGGAAAGATTTTTAACATTCAGGGTGGATAGAAAAGTCTCAAGAGTCATGTCTGAAGGAAAGCGGAGAAATAGGGGTTCTGGCTGAAAGACAAGGGGCAGGGTGTTGCTGGATGACTGTGCAGGTATCACCCAAGTGGGGATGCTAAGGCATCAGGGATGGGTCGGAAGCTTGAGGGGAGGTCAGGGATACATCTATAAAAATAGGTACTGTCGACCTCAAGGAGTGAGGAAGAGCCATGAGATTACACCTGGAATAGAGTAGACAGGAAAAAAAAGAAAGAGTTCAAAACCAAAGACTTATCACCTAAGAGTTGTGGAGATGAGAAAGCTCCAGAAAAGAAGACAAAGACAGGGCTGCCCTTGAGGTGGCAGGAAAGCCAGATGTCATCAGGGGACTGTGCTTCGGGAGCTAGGGAGAGGACAGTGGTGCCAGATGCTTCTGAGAAACAGAAGAAAGTGAAGGCTGGGAACCGACTATTGGAATAGAAAATAGATCGAAAAGAAAGACAAAGCCTGCAGCGTCCAGTAAGTGGAGGACCCCATTAAAGGCCTAACATTTGTGCCCTCAGAGTCCCAGAAGAGGCAAAGAAAGTGGGGCTGAGAAAGTACTCCAAGAAAGAGTGGCTGAAAACTATTGAAATGTGGAAAGTGACACAAACATATAGATTAAGAAGCCAAAGAAACTCCCAATAGGGTAAACTGAAAGAAATCCCTGAGAAGAACCATCACAGTAACAACTCTGACAACTAACAAGAAAGAAAACTCCTTGGAAGCAGCAGGAAATGGCACAGTGCATGTAGGGGAGAAGCAGTCAGAGTGGCCGCGGATCGCTTCCCTAAAACTCCAGAGGCCGGAAGAAGTGGAACAACCATGTTTTTGGTGCTGACAGAAAGGAACCGGGAAGCCTATGTCTAGGGGAGACATCCTTCAGAAATGAAGGGGAAGTCGAACATTTGTAAGCCACATATTTGACACAGGACCCCTCTCTAGAATATACAAAGATCTTTCCCAACTCCACTGTTAAAAACAAGCTAGTCAGAAAATGGGCAAAAGACATGAAGAGAGAGTTCACCAAAGAGGATAGATGCATGGTGAGTAGTCGCTGTGAAGATGTCCAACACTGCTAGCCACCAGCCATGGGGCACTGCTGCTTCAGACCCTGGTGAGCAGGGTTCCGAGTGAAAGAAGCCAATATCAAGGTTATGGACTACCTGACATCATGTATAAAACATTGTCTAAACGACTATATTTTAGGGATGGAGAACTGAGGAATGGGTGCTCGGAGTTAGGGATGGGGGTGTGTGGGTGGGAGCTTACAGTATGGGCCAGGGAGATCTCTGTGGCTGGGTTGTGGGCGTGGTTACGCAAATCTACTCAAGTGTTAAAATGATATCCAGCCATTGCACACACGTTGTGTGAGTCTCAGATCCTAGCTTCGATGGCCTGTGGGTCGGTAACATGAAACCATTGAGGAGACAGGTTGAAGGGTGTGTGGGAGCTCTCTGTACTATTTGCTACTGCCGGCAATTAGATGGCTATTTCAAAGTAAAGGGTAGGGGTAACTGGATGGCTCAGTTAGTTAAGTGTCTGCCTTTGGCTTAGGTTATGATCCCAGGAGCCTGGGATCAAGTCCTGCATCAGACTCCATGCTCAGTGGGGAGCCTGCTTCTCTCTCTCTCTCTCTCTGCCTCTCCCCCTGCTTGAGCTCTCTCTCTCTCTCTTTCAAATAAATAAGTAAAATCTTTAAAAAATAAAAGTAAAGAGTAAAACCAATCAATCAATCAAGTAAGAGCCAAGTGTAAGAGAGGAAAAGATTACTTTCAAAGGAATGACCAGGTGACAATAGACTTTCCACCAGCACCCAGAGATGCCAGGAGTAAATGGAGTAACAATTTCAAAATGTTAGTGGAAAATAATGATGATTTGATCTTCAAATCAGGCTGCACTGAAAAATGAAGTAAGAATACAAGGATATACAAAGTCTACAAAATGAAGTAAGAACACAACGATATACAAAGTCTACAAAAGTTACATCCATCAGTTAATCCGGGAAAGAGCTCAATTACAGAGCTATTGTTTTGCACAGCAGCTGGGACTAGAGAGATAACCGTGCATCTGAAACAATGAAAGCCATCTTCATAACCAGTGCAACCAAATTACGATTGCTCAGTGGCCTTTAAAAACTTTTGTCAAGTCATTAAACAATGCTCCATTGCTGCTTGACATAAATATATAGGAAAAGGAAAAACCTGGTAGAACTAATACATATTTACTACACTCTAACTGAAAATATGAGAAACATGGGGAATTAAAGTGGCTTCATTTCCTTACAGGACACTTGCAAAGAGCAGCTGAACAGTGCTTGCCGCATCAAAGTCTGTGTAGTGTCTGATCACATTTTGTTTCTTTGTTGCATTTTATCTTTTTTTTTTTTTTTTTTACCAAATACCACCTTGTAATGATCAGATTAGTTTGTTCAGTCATTTTTATAATCACTTATTTGAACTCCTTTTCATAAATCCATTTTTGAAAAATATCATTGGGCCACGAGGAGATAGGACAACTGTACGCTTTGTTGTCGGGATGGGAACTGAGTAATAGCCCCGAAGGACCGATCACTGACAGACCTTGAAGGATGTCCCGTGACGGGTCATGGATCATGATTGCTAGACTGAAGGGCTAGCTCCCAAGGCTGTAGTTTTTGCAAATGCAGTTAACAAACTGCAGTAACTTCATTTGGACTGCATTGTTGGGACACTGGTGCTATTTTGCACCCAAGAAATCCACAAGAAGACACAGCATAGTCAAAATCTGAAAACCAAAGACCAAGGAGAAATCTTGGGAGTAGGGTGGCTGCTATTCACACGCATCAGGACCGTGCAAAGGGAGAGTCCCGTGCACATTCCTGGGACAAAACTGGCCTGAGTCCCGCTGGGAATGGGCAACCCAATTCACTTTTAATTATAAAAATTAAAAGTCGCATTTTATAGTTAAAGATAAGAGGGACAACCGATGTCAGACAGAAATAACAAATGGAGGACAAGGGTGTGGTAGGCAGGTTGTTAAGTCTGGCAAGTCCTCATCGAACCTGTGATGGGGACAATTAGATACTTACTTATCTAAGTAAGCAGACTTACTCAGATAAAAAGGTCAAGTTAGGTACGGAGGCTGGGAAAGTGAGGGTAACAAGGACAGAAAAAGTATAACCTCAAAACCATAAAAGAAGCAAAAGTTGGGGGTGCCTGGTTGGCTCTGTTGGTTAAGTGTCCTACTCTTGATTTCAGCTCAGGTCATGGTCTCAGGGTCCTGGGTTTGAGACCCACATGTGGCTCCACGCCCAGTGGGGAGTCTGCTTGAAATTCTCTTTCCCTCTTTCTGCCCCTCCCCCACCGGGTTCTCAATCTTCCTCTCTAAAATAAATAAATCTTAAAAAAAGGGGGGGGTGTAAAAATGGACTATGAAGGAAAAATGGAGATAAAAAGAGAAGCAAAATGGCAAACAGACTATGACGAACAGAGCCAAGTTCAGCTATGTCAGCATTCACAGAACCGTGAGCAGATTAACTTGCCTCATGAAGTGGTAGACATCATCAGACTGAAAATGTAAAAATCCGTCCATGTGCTGCTTACATGTGATACAACTCAACACAACCAGGCAGGACTCCCTGTCCTTAAAAACCTGAGCAGTGATGGCAATGGCATCAAGGAAGTTGAAACCCCGTGAGGAGGCACCCTACGTGGCATATCCTGTGTTAGTGCTCTGAACCTCAGCATTCCCATCTGGAGGATGGGCCTGAGGACTGCTGTGTGGTTGGTTTCCCTGGAGCATGGCCAGGCAGGGCAGGAGGTGGAGGGGCTTTGAGCGCATTAAGCACCATCTGGGCCCCAGCAAGAGGGTTTGTTCTTCTGACCGTGTCCTTATGGATTTGGACCGGAATAATGATGGGGTCAGAGGAGGTAAGAGATGAGGGAAGGCTGTGCTTAGACAGAGAACAGATTAAATCAGATTAAAACAGATTAAATCAGGAGTTTGGGACTGGTCCTTCTGGAAGAAAGTCTGTTTGAACAGGGAACTATTATTATCCTGAAGTGAGGGAATTGGGAGTGTCCAGGTCACCAGAGTCCAGCTAATTAAGATTGGTCTTAGTCACCCTAGCAGGAAATCTGGGAGCCTGATCACTGGAGGCCAGTGGGCTTGATGCTACCGTCCTCTGGATCCTGAGGCCCGGAGGCCCAGCTTGTCCATGATGGCTCTGTGAGGCCACCGAGGTTTGTCTGGTGACACACAGACATCTCATCCTAGGCCCACACTTGGACCTGCTGATGGGTGGAACCACTTACTCCCCAGGGGCCCTGGCCCAGGCTGTAGACCCCCATCCCAGACATTGCTTGAAGGCCTACCTGTCACCACATTTGCAATGAAGAAAGGAAGGATGCTTCCAACAAAGGAAGAGTCTGGCAGGAAAGGGGCTGGGGTCCCATAAATTTTCCATTACAGTGTAATGAGTAGAGATTGAGCAACTTAAAACAGCAGCCAGGGATCATCTCATAGTTCTGCAGGTCACAGGTGTAGGTGGGCTCCTTCAGGCTCTCTGCCTGGGGACCCACGAGACCGAAATCAAGGGGCCAGGATCTTAGTTTGAGGCTCTGGGGGTAAATCTGCCTCCAAGCTCCCTTAGGTGTTTTGTAGGATTCAGGTCCTGGTGGTTCAGGACTGAGGTCCCCACTTTCTTGCTGGCTGATATCAGGGGACTGCTTCAGCACCCAATGGCCACCCTCAGGTCCTGGCCCCCACCCCTCCATCTCAGTGTAGGAGACCCCCTTCTTGCCCAAGCCCCCTCAGACTTCAAATCTCTCTGACTACCTCATCTCCCACCACCCGGAGCAAACTGCTCTCATGGGATGAGGCTGGGCCCATCAGAAAATCTCTCTACCTTAAAGTCACCTGATTGGTAGCCTTAGTGCCATCTGCCAAGTCCCTGTGCAGTATGAGTAACCTTGTGCTGGGGGCGACTTGGTATTCACAAGTCTTGCCCACACCCAGACGGAGGGACGAGGGACGGAGACGGTACAGGACAGGGGCCTGTAGGGGCCCATCTTAGCCCGTGGGTGGTCATCTTGGTGAAATGCAGTGAAACTATGCCTGAAGGGAATTTCCTGGCCCTGGGGAGATGGGGGTATGACTTGGAGAGTATCTTCAAGGCTGGCCCTGGTGAGCTTCCTGGCAATGAGGGGGTCAGGAGCCCATCAGGCTGGACTTGGAAGTCAGCTGAACTGAACTCACCACTTCCTCCGTTATCAGTCACTGCAAGTAACTTCCAAACCAACTGGCTTAAAGCCCAATGCTTATTTAGCTCGGAAAACTGCAGGGGGTGGTGGGGTAAGACCTGGTGGGAAAGTCTTGTGGGCTGTTCCTGGTGCCAGTGGGGGCAGCCCCACTAGAGTCGTGGGTCGGCTTCTGACCTGCCTCACTTGGTGCTCAGCGAGCTGGTGCTGGCTCGTGGCAGGGAATTTAGCTGGAGCAGAAGGCCAGAGCCTTGGGTCCTTCCTCTCCATGGGAGCCCCCCATACAGGCCATCTCCTAGAAGGATGAGTGAGTTCCAAGAGTAAAGTCCCGAGAGACAGGAAGTGGATGCTGCCCATTGTCCCCAGCCTGCCCCCAAACTGGCTCAGTGGCACTTGACTCTTGGCCAAGGGTCCCGGATCCAGATTCAGAGACAGAGAGGGCACAAGCCCCACCTCTCGGTGGAAGAAGTGTTGATGAATTTCGGGATCCGAGAATGTTTAAGAACTGCCATATGACCTTGCCAAAGACTCTGAACCTTGGGGTTTGACTTTCTAGAAAGGATGACAAAGAGCACTTTTGCCCTCCCCTGGCCCTTCACCCTGATCGATATCTGCCAGGGAGGATAAAGCAAAAAGAAGCTCCTTTCGGAGCTTGGCCTGCACAGGGGTCTCTGGGCTGAGTCCTCTGGACTTTACAGGGCCAGAGCCAGTGTAGCTGACCTGAGGGACGGCAGAAGAAGAGGGGCTTGGACAGCATCACCCAGTTGTGACCCAGCAGTCCACCCTGAATGCCATTTCCAGGGCTCATCCTGGGATCTCCCCACTGAGACTACAGATGTGCCTGCTGGTGGCCTGGCTTGGATGGCCGCAGGGGAGGAAACCAAGGGGGCTGAGGGGGCTGCCGCCACTCTTCAGCCAGAGGGACGGACAGAGGGACTTGGGGCAGCAGGAGCTGGGCAGGTGCACTTCCCCACAGCTGTGGGTGTTGGTGGGGTTGTTATAAATGCAGAATCTGGTTGCCACTGGGTCTGTCCACACCTGGTACAGAGAACACCCATGGACCACCTGGATGCTAGAGCCCTCGCCCCATCCTGGTCCTTGGAAAGCTTCCTGTTCTCTCCACGGAGGGTAGAGGTCAAAGAGCTTCTGTGGCTGGCGGTGATCACCCTTCCTTCACCCCGAAATGGAGGGAGCCCCAAGCTGATGTGGTCAGATCTACCTTCTAGCTCAGTGCTGGGTCCTTATGTCCCAGAGGCAGCCGTGTGCCAGTCATGGGCTGGGAAGGGATGGGCCCTCCGTCAACCTCCAGCCTGACTCAGAGTCTCCCATTCCACCATGCTGTTTGGGAGAGCAGCATACCCAGCCTGCCTTTCAGGGTGGAAAGGAGAAAGGAACTACTTGTTGAGTCTCTCTTATGGGCCGGGCACTGTGGTAAGCATGCCCTCAGGGAAACTGGGCCCCAGAAAGGCATGGAGAAGACTGCATAGCAAATTCCTCTAAATTTGGTGGCTTAAAACAACATTTATCAAAATTAAAAAAACAAAAACAAAACAAAGACCATTTTTCACCTCCCAGGCTCTGTGGGTCAGGAATCTGGGCATGGCTTAGCTGGGTCCCCTGGCTCAGGCCGCCTCCAGGTGTTGGCTGGAGCCGTGGTCTCATCTGAAGCCTGGGCTGGGAAGGGTCTACTTCCCAGCTCACACAGTGCTGGCTGCTGCCGCTTCATCACTTGCTACTTGTTTCTGGAAGCCTGGCTCATGAGTTTACTTGCCACATCGGCCTTTCCCCAGGCAGCCCACAGCATGGCGGCTGGCTTCCAGTAGAGCCAGTGAGACGGAACCCAGAGTCATCTTTGTAACCTCATTTTGAAAGAGACATCACATCACTTTTGCCACATTTTATTCATTAAAAGCAAGTCACTAGCAGCAGCCCACATTCAAGGCGTGGGCTTACGTCAGAGCACAACCACTGGGCAGTGAGGGCACGCCCAGGATACTGGGGGGGAGGGAAGCGGGCAGGACAGGGATTTGATCCCGCCTCTCCCTCAATGCAGCATCTGTGCCACAAACCCCAACTACCACACACACACACGCAGACTCACATACATGCCACGCACATATGCACACTTGCACGTAGATACACACATACACAAACACACACATACACATACACATAAATTCATACACACACACCACATCCATACACACATATATACACATATGCCACATACCATACAGACCCTCCACACACCACAGACATGCACTTGCACACACGCACACACACACACACTCCATTGCTGGGAGGAGGCTGAGGACAGTGTAGATAAGACAATGATTACTGGGAATTGGGGTTCTGGTGTCACTTAGAAAATCTTCTTGGGACCAAAAATAGAATTATGGGCCAAGTTGGATCTGTTTCAAATGATATCCTAGTTCAAGGATCCATTGCAACCATTTTTAAAACTGAAAAACTTTGTGGAGTTTAGAGGAAGGAAGTCATGGACTGTGAAGCCTGGGTTTTGGAATCACTTGCTGGCTGGGTGGGCTTGGGTAAGTCATCCTTTCTGTGTTACAGGGACGCCTACCTCATGGCTGGAAGGGAAGCAGGTACTAGACCTTAGGCAATTGTGACCTCACCCCATTTCCTTTTCAGACAACTTGGCTGTCCTCAAATAGTCACCAAATCAGCTTTTGGAAGGAGAAAGGAAGCATTGCTTTATGGCTGCTGAGGGCAAGCTCCAAGATGGGATGCCGTGGGGAGGGGGTTGGGGAACATTTGTGTGCAGGTGCAAATGTCAGTAAGGGCCTGTGGTATGCATTCACAGCAGAGTGCCTGTTGGAGAAACAGAGAGAGACAGAAACAGAGACAGAGAAGGGAAGAGACCGGGAGAGACCCACCCCATGGAGCCGCATCCTGATTCCCGGTCTAATCACATCCACTAGGTGGCGCTGGCTGCCTGTGCCGCTGCCACATCAGTACCAGGGCTTGGGTCCTGGGCGGCAGAGTCCTGGTCTGCCACGTACCCACTGTCCACAGCTGAACCTGTGTCCCTTGCTCTGTTCTGGGTCAGAAGATTGTGGCCAACAGAGAAGGCTCAGCTGGAAACTCCTGCCATCAGACCTGCCAGCCTATTGGAGCATAGGCTTCGTGTTACCTTTCCCAGGGCTGCACTTGTTAATATCTGGGAGGAAGGAAAGCCTTCATTTGCACCCTGCAAAGCATTTACACACATCGTTGCTTTGGATCTTCACAACCACTTGTCAAGTGAGGTTCAGAGAGGTTCAGCAACTGCCCAGGGTCACACAGCCTGGAGGTTGAGGAAGCCGGGTCTATCTCCAGAACCTACTCTCTTTGTGTGCTGTCAACAGGCCCCTGACCCAGGCTTGGAGGAGGCGGTGCTGGGCCCGGGGCATCAGGGACCATGTACCGAGGGAAGACTGAGGCCAGATGGGCTCTATAACTGGGGGCATTGCTTCTCCTCTGGCTGCTGGGGCAGGGATGGCTAAAGGGCTTGTGAGC